>JARHVA010010558.1:32500-155631 GCA_037957365.1 Torreya grandis | reverse complement strand
TCACTGTTCAGGTTCAAACAAATTAGTCATATTGATATCACCATCAATATCTGAATCTTCAATGCCATCTTCTTCATCTTGTATTTGTTGGAATAGCTACATGAGAGATTTTTATTCTATCTTGGTAGCTTTATATCTTTGTAATTTGATATTTTAATTATAAGTTGTGTTCTTTTATGTAGTGGATTACATCATGGTGCTTAAATATTTTGCACACCCATGGCATAAGAAACGTTTGATTTTTAGCATCACATTATGAATAAGAGGGTTCTCATCTTCAACAATATTTTTTTTGGTATGAAGTCACTTTGCACCTGCACCCAATGATTTCGCTCCCTCTTTCATTCTTGATGCATATACCATAATGATGTTAAAGGAGCCAGTGTGTAATGAAAGATGTGAACCCATTAATTTGGTGCCACATGTTCTTTAGTCCAAACATCAACACATTTGTGAATATGTATTTTGGTTCACTCACCTTCTTGGAAGAAAGGCCAATTACTTATGATGACCTACAATAGTTGGAACCTACTAATTATGAGTTTGCATGTATCATCCCAATCAAGATGATCATTTATATGAATTTCTCACCATGTCAATAAAACTCCCTTCAAATCAAAATTCAAATAACTAACATGTTGACTAATGGTGGGCACATAAAATTATAGACACATAATTAATTGATTGATATCCCTAGTTGCATGGTACATAGAAAGTTGTCTCTCATTTGTAAATACCATTCTCATATTTCAAAGTTCATGATAACCAAGAGCCTAGTTGAGTATGTGTGTGTCTAAGTATCCATTGGTGGATAAAGCTATTTCCTAGGGAAAAGTGCCATATCTAATTGAATATATATCATATTGCATATGATCATCTTCTTGATAGATAAAATCAATTTCTGAATGAGTAGGGGATATACAAAATATGGATGCACAATCCTCTATGATAAATTCGGTTACCAACAGTTGATTAAATACTAATTCAAGTTTTTATTGTTAAAATTTATTCAATTGTAGAGTAAGTAATGATCGTACTTGAGGTTCAGTATGTCCATACAAGAAGTTGCACTTAGCAATGTACAAAGCTTTCAAGTTCTTTTTAGAGTTTACCTTCATCCAAATATTTTATTATGCAACATAAGGGGAATCCAGTTTAGTCAAAATGATGTAGGGTTTGTACTCCTTATTCAAAGGAATGATGATAACCTTATCCCCTTGATGTACCTCTAGTTGATTCTACATAGTATTGATAGTCATCTGACAATCATATGTCTATTTATTTCCAATCAGTGTAAGGTAATGTGTTACTTCTATCTTCATATCAATGACTTCAAAGTAACCTCACAATTTCAGTTCTACAACTTTGATCTCACTGTCTTCTAATCTACCAATAAGCTCAACTCTTCCATAGTCTACTAATCTTAGAGTTACTGGGCTATAACTTAGAACCAACCATCCAATAGCCTCCCATGTAGACCTAGGAATCATGTTTATTGTACTACCAAAATCAAAGACATCTTTTTAAATTTCATATTGCATAATTTCAATGTTGATTCATACATCTATATCTCATGGATTCTTTGTTTTGACATACAAAACTAGATTTTCTATCTTCTATTTCCCTCACTATGCACACTCTAGTAGATTATGTAGTAAGTTTGTGATGTTCTAAGAAATGTTTTCATTATATAATGTGCTTAAAAGCTTTATTAAATTTGTCATTGGAGAAACAAATCCATCCTGATACATAATTCACATGATATGACTATATATTTGGGCATTTATTATTGCAATATCTCCTTCAGTAGTGTCTTGGTGTTGAATATTTTTAAATGTATATGCAAATTCATACATGATCCTATTTTATATAGTTGGGCCTGGGTATTTGTCCTATTTTTATTTTTGGATTCCCTAGTCCTTAGGCATTTTGAGAGGAGACAATCCTCTCTCTGCATGCTAGTGTATTATAATGGCATTTAGGAATGTATCCCCTTTAGGCTATGCATTTACCATATTAACATTCCTTACGGCCTTGTCCTTTCTTTTATTTTCTAATATAGGATAGTCTTCAATCTCATGATAGTCATATATTATGAATTATGCATAGTAAGACTTTATTTAGGGATTCAAAGGGAAATTGTGTTGCACATGATTATACTCTCCACACAAATATCATTGTAAAGGAGGGTGTTGCTAATTACTTCCTCTACCATCTTGGTAACCTCCTTTGTGTATACCCCTATATCCTCCTATGTTCGAATGATAACCTCCTCCATACTCTCCCTATTATTTCTATATATTCTAATGCTGATGTTTCTAGGTATTATCTCCAATTCCAAATTATTATTACATAATTGGTGGGGTCCAACTAGTTTGCTACTACTACATCATTACTAGACTCAAGGGTGATGTATACTAGTATTATGGTGATGGTGGTGTCCAACTCAGTGAAGGATGGGTTCAATCAACTAGACCTTGAGGCTCATACTAATGCAAACTAAGAATATATTGTAGATTTACTTAGATAAAATAACCTTTATCAACTTCTGGGCTTGGAATCATCTGCTTTGATAAGGACTCTTATTGTGTAGTGATGATAAATACAATTTTAGTTATGTCTTATTTAAACTCCTCCAAATCCATACACTTATTTTCATCATGATTATATGACTTTAAAAAATTACAATATAAACTCTACAAGTTTTTGACATACTATTGTAGGAGATGGCACTATGTTATTTCATGCCCTACTACTTGATAGATTTCATAGAACTCAATCTTGATCTTAGGACAATCATTATTGTGAGGCCCTTCTTTCCCACACTCCATGCACCATTGATTTATCTTAGGCTTATCTACCTCATGATACTACTCCATTCCCTTCATAAAATCTTGAAATGTATTTTCAATCTTAGAACTTATGATGGGAGCTTCCCCACAGTCTTCAATTTACTCCATTTGTAGGGTAGTAGCTCTAGCATCAAATTTAATAGCATATTGAGTCTACATTATATAAAATTTTCTTATAGAACATAGTCTTTCAACAAACCAAACAACTTTATCTTTGTCTACTAAGGTAAATTACACCTTATCAATAACATTAGAGAACCTATGATCATAGTCATAGACTAATTCTCCTAACTTCTTCGTTATCTCTGACCTGTACATTTCTTTATCTTGAACTCTAAAATAAGCCATTCATTAACCTATTAATTCCCATATTAACTCACACTTATTGATAGCCTCATCAATAATACCCTTATCTTTCCATCTCATTTCATAAGTTAGTAAGTATTGTTTAGGATTTATAGACCCATCATATGTCACCAGATTTGTAAACACTCCTACAAAACCCATTGTGTAAACTAGTGTTGAGGAGATATGTTACATAATTTTAACAAGAGGAGATTCTATTCTATGTGATCCTACTTGCGTAATATGAAGATATATCTCATACTAGGAGAGTCAACCTATGCACTCTATTTTTCTACATTTCCTTATTTTCTCTGCTTGGTTTCAACAAACCCAATAACCTTCAAAGCCTTTCAAATTATTTTTTTTTAAATTTTATTACCCCAATGATGCACTTATTCTAAAATTGGACCTTCCCTACTACTGTTTACATGTCCACCTAGTTTCAAATCTCTACTAGAATATAATAAATTGGTTTGAGAGGACATGTGCTCTTTTGGTGAATGATTCTTTCTTGCAATTTATTCTGATATTCTTGAACCTATAATTAATTTATGAATTTATTATAATTCTTTGCTTAATTCTTACTATCCTTCTTCTGATAATACCCATTCTTGTAGTTTCACACTACATATATCATCTAACTATTCTACTTTTACACTATTCTTACCTTTTTCTTCGAACATCTCTTCTATCTCTTGTTCTTCATCACTTCTTTATTTCTATTGAATTCATAATCTTATTTCATCTTGTATTTTTTAGTCCTTAGTTCATCATATCTTTCATCTCACTCACCATGTATTCTTACTCTTTCATCATCTATTTTACTACTACTCTTAACTCTACTCATAGCTACCTAGATATTCTTCAATTTACTCCATCTATTCTATTATCGTAGCTCACATTTTGAATCCAAAATTTTCTTCTAACTCTTCTTCCCTTGTGTCTCCAATATAAATTTAGGTTCAATCCTTATCCACTCATATAATCATCATTCACTTTCATATTACACACACCCCCATATGCTCGAAGTGACTACTCCATATTGGCTAGAGTGGGCACCATCACCTTGTCCATAACCAACATCTTGATGAGGATAGATAATCACTATAAAATTTTCCCCTCAAATTCCTCTGATGAAAAAGTCCTTCATAGCTTTGAAATATATGTATCCTTGTACTATAAACTCAATTATATATCCATATACTATAATAAAAATCCAATGATCTATTGATCTTGTCAAGTTAGTTTCCAATTTATGTAACCGGTCTATCTTTTCTTTAGTCCATATTATTGTTTCTTTCATTCTTGGGTTAAAATAATAATATTCTAACCATGCTAACTAGTTAGCTAGTAATTCAAGCAAATCGTAGAAAAATAATTCATAAGTCTCTACATAAATATGCTCTTGAATGATTTATTATATAGTAAGACTAGTCCATTTTGATTATTATTTTGTAAAATTACATGTCCTTTGGTATAACCATGTATCAATATCTCTTTGCCCTAATAAATATCTTATCATAATTTCCTCTACAAGGAGTGTTCCACATTCACCCAACCATTGTTATTAGAGGTTTTTGAAGCATCAAAATATGCTAAGGATGAGGATAGCTAGGATATATTTTAGTGCATAGAATAGTGTATCATATTCATACAAAAGGAAGAATAATAGAAACATATCAAGTGTTAACTATCGTGAGTTATGTATGAGGTAAGAACAACAAGTGATTGATAAACATAAATAAATTATTCAGATTAAATTAGATAGAAAGTAATCAAATATTATACATGAAATGCATGCAAGGAATAAAGTAATAAATGACATAGGTAACCATAATTGGATAAATCTCTATTGATCTCTTCAAAAAGTGGAACACTATTATTCTTACAATTCAAAGTATATGTAGACATTTCAAATCTATGACTATTCATCTTCTTCTCATACTTGGCATCAAAAGTGGAATCTATTCATATTCTAATCTAATATAATTCATGAAGATAGGATAAAATAAACTTATACATGACAAAATGAGTACATAATGCATGAATATTGGAAAAATATATTGCATATATTTATAATCCAAATTCTTCTCCCAACAGAATAATATATCCAAAATCATCATATGGGCATAAAGTTATAATGACATACACTATATATTTCACCATATGGGTGGAATCTATACCTTCACATTTTACTACAAAGGAGGATATATGTTGGTTCTTGATGATGCATATCATCTCTTTCTTTGTAATTATTTTAAATATCATTAAATAAAATGGTACATATTTCATATATAAGACTATCAATAAAATGGTACATATTTCATAAATAAGACTATCAAGAAAAAATTACTAGATTGGGAATACATTCTCTACTCCTTATTTACCTTAGGGAAATGGACAAACTAAGGATTAAAATAAGACTATTAAAAAACATTGAGTAAGATAGTTACTAAGTTTTTTTATGATGGGAATAATCAATTAGTTTATGCACTATTATATTATTGCATGAGCAATCACACACCCACTAGGGCTACTCTATGTTCCTTGGTTTAAGGTATAACATTAATATTACAATTAGAATTGAAAATACCATTTGTATGAGTATCCATAAAAGGGTAATTACATATGTTTGATATAGATAAAAGTGCTTTAAAAAGTTAAATTAACTAGATAATAAATGCCTATATGCATTAGAAAATCTCAAAATCACATTCAAGGCATATAACAAAAAATCCATAGTAGAGAGTTTAAGGTTGGAAATTTGGTCTAAAAATAACTTATAAGGAATATCAATGCAAAAGAAGGAAACCAAAGGTAATTTTAAGTCTAAATGGTTGGGTCCATATGTGATTATGAAAAAATTGAGCACCCAATTTTATTGTTTTGCTTCACGTCAAGGAAAATAGTTAATAATGCAAAGAACATTATGCAGCTATGACATTTATAAACTCAAGAATTAGTGTGTTTTTGTGTGTGTGTGTGTGTGTGTAATATGTATACATTAATACATACATACATACATACAAACATATTATATTATATTAAAAATTCTAAAAATAGGACCTATGCATGTCAATAGAAAAGAAGGAAACCAATGTCAAATTCAAGTTTAATTGGTTGGGTTCATATGTGATTATGTATAATTTGAGCACCAAATTTTATCATTTTGCTTCACTTTAAGGAAAACAATCAAGAATGCAATGAAAATTATGCATCTGTCATTTTTATACCAAAGAATTATTATTATTATTATTATTATTATTATTATTATTATATGTATGTATGTATGTATGTATGTGTATACACACACACATATGTACACACACACACACACACACACACGCATGCGTGCGCGAGTGCGTGCACACACACGCACACACACACAAACACACAAGCACACGTACGTACATGCATGCACACACACACATGTATATTATATTATATTTAAAATTCTAAAAATAGGACCTATGCATGATATATGTAGTTTATTTATATTAGTTGATTGGTGATTAAATAAATGTAGAACTTCTATATAAAATATGTTTGAAAAGTATAATTGAATGAGTTTCAAAACATACAGGTTGCCACTTTTATATAAAGTTGTAAGTTGTGATCCTATCTCAGACCCAAAAAATTTACATAAACAAAACCTCTTTATCTCAAACAATCATGTATTGTGCTCTTATTTGATAGTGAACACATGTTCTATTTTTTTAGATTCAAACCAGATGAAGGCCTTATATAACATGTTTTCATATCATCATACTCATTAGGGTATATTTTACATATGTTCTATCATTATACCACTACCCTTATTATTCTTACTTTAGTAAATTACATTGTGCAATTATTTGCTCCCTTACATTCATACTAATATATTATTGGATACTTTGATCCAAAAATCAGAAGTTTGGGTTGATAAATATTTAAATATCATAGAAATAAAACACAATAACAATGAATTCTTTGAGAAGAGATGTAGTATTACTCAAGATCGCAATACAAATATATGCTTATCTCTGGGAAGAGATGTCTGTCTTCACATTTCAGGTTACCTCTTCATTTATACACATTTTGGAAGCATGGGGAGGATGTGGAAGGTCATAGATATCAAGGGAGATTAAGTGGTTTGACTTCCAAGATTTAAAACAATAAAAAATTTGAGGAATTACTATTTTTAGAAACTTACTATTTTTAGACTGCACTACTAAAATTGAAATTTGGGGCACTTCCATTGGGTTTTTAGGGGTCAAAATTCATGGAGTGAAACTCAATGTCATCTCATGACATTATCCTCATTATTATCTTTCCAATGGTTCAAATGACGAGTTAATTGGAGCTATGGTGCAAAAGTTATGGCTCCCAGAAGTTTCGTCATCAATTGGGGTGGAACTGTCACCCGAATTGTCACCTAAATTGTTGCCCGGATCATACTTGAGTTTTTGAATATCATGATGTTTTGAATTATGTATATAAACAATACTTCATTTATTCATGCATAATTTTTGTGTTTCCTTTCTTCCTTCATTTTTTGTATTATTCATTTTTTGGATTGTGGGCATATAAATATGTCCTTGTTTGTGGATCTAAACCTTATTACATGATTCTAGGAATTTGACATACATTTGAACATGCCTATTTATGATTTTACATGTACTCTTTATGTGTGTGAATCATGGCAATGAATTTCATTTGCTTAGTTTATTTGGTTTTTTTAGCAATGATGGATATCATGCGTCTTCCCATATTTTTGATGTTATGATTGATATCATGCATCCTCCCCAATTTTTTTTTATATCAATTTAAAATGATCAATATATGATCACTATTGACTACATGATTAATAGATAACATATATCTTTATACGAAAAAATATATAAGTGATTATAAATTCATCCTACATTACTATATTGCTTCATTTATTTATGATGATGCCATCATCTCCAATGTTATCACTATTACTCAAGATCTTAATATTTTCAATACCATCATTTGCATGCAATTTTATTTTTATCTAAGTTATTGCACATTATTCATAACTCAACTCAAAAAAGAGGCCATACATAGTGGATTTTCTTAGAGACTAAATTTAAATAATACACAACATAAACATAAATTTATAGTTTTTTCTTAGTTGATCACAAGTCATACCCATAGTTTGCTCAAAAAGTAGTTTAAAATAAAACCATGCTAAAAGGACAAGTGTATAGGATGAACATATCCAAAATAGTTAATGTTCATCCCAAAAGTAAAAAATGATTATTTTAAAAATTATTAGAATTATAATAAGTCAGCATAACAATTATTAGTAGCTAATCAAAAATTGTTTCGGGTTTTATGCACATGTTTAGTAAAAATTTACTCAGTTTAGGTGCATTGTGCATCACATGTGTTCTAGTATTTATATATCTTTTTGTCATAAAATAACTTTCATTTATAAGAATCAATATGCTCAAATATGATATCTTTAGTGTTTTTGAATCCTAAACTAGGGTTTTGACTTAGAAAAGGGTGAATAAATGTAATTTATAGAAAACTAAAAATATGGTGATTACACCAAATATTTTATAGTTGATCCAAATGCTTTCTTGATAAAAACAAAAGATCATAAATTGTGTTGAATCTATTTTAGCACAGACTTATGAAAATAGAAATCAAAGGTAGTATTTTAGCTATTTTTCACAAAAGGGAAAAAGATATTTATTTAAAATAATATTATCAAGAGGGTAAAATACCACAGATGAATTTTGTTGAGACTAAAATAAAAGAGACAAAGGTTCTATAAATAATGAAACAACTTGCACACACACAAATCTCTTAAGAAAATAAAGGTAAATATTCAACTTTATTTCTCTCCAAAGGTTACAATTTATAGTGAATACAATCAAAATGTACAAAATATAACTCATAGGAAAAAGATAGATTAGGCACAAGGTCTGCCCATATTTATACAAAATATGGAAGAAAATACATGTAGTTGACAAAACTTGAATCCCTAGTTGAAGGGGATAATGCAAATATGAAACCCTTATGCAAGAAGGGTGAGTTCCTCTATTTATGTTGTCATGTAGCGGTGGAACGGCTAGAAATGTGTCATGTACGAGCTAAGAATGATCTTGGGTGTAGTATGTCATTGTATGGCATGATTGGAATTTTTGTTTCTCCATGTAAGGCTTATTCCTCTTGTAGTGGCTGAAAATAGCCTCTCCATCTAAAAAGGGGCACCCAAAATAGAGCTGGGCTTTTGAAAATTAAAAGATGACTTTGAAAATAATCTCAAGTTACTTTTTATGAAAAAATTCCTAACTCAAAAATTAAATGAGACTTTTATAACTTTTAAGTCTTATATCACTTTTTCCAAAATGAACCATGTAATTTGCACTTCATGATTTTGCACCTTTTTAACAATTCACATTTATCAAAAATGGAAAGTGTAGTTTACACTTGTGCTTTTTGTAACTTTCATATAATCCAAAAATATAAAGTGTAAAGTATGTGTTTTTCTCTTTCTCAAGAATATTTATAAAAAATAATAGTTGTACCTTTGCAATGAAATTATAAATTATAATTTCTTGAAATGAAATTACATGTTAACATTTGAAATATTCAAAACAGAGGGAAAATTAATCAATTTTCATAACTTTTTCAGCTTTCTTATCCTTTCTAGCCTACAACTTCTTTGTATATGCATCAAAAGACTTGAGTATTTCCTATATCTATTTTGCATCTAGACCATAAGAATATATGTTAGATGCTACACAATCTGCCTAAACATCAAATAATTCTCTTTTGAAAGTTTTGATTCCCTGCATCTTCATTCTCATCTTATCAGTTATTTTTTCATATATGATGAAATGGTGGATGGAACTCATGGCAAAGACTGTGTCTTTTGCATATTCCTTCTCAACAACTACTTTGAAGCTATTCTATACCTTCTTTATTTGAAGGAGACTACTGGAATCATCTACTAGTTAGAATGACATTGAGTTCATCGTGCCTTAAATCTCATACAATACATTGATCACCTTGTCATGAGCCTCTTTAGCTAATTCAACAAACTCTATCAGTATTCTTATCTAAAATTGAGCAGCCTTGTGAAGTTCTTTGTGCTCAGGCATCACTCTTTGTTATTTTATCTTTAACAAAGGTATCCATACCAATTGATTTTATGACTATCAACTTGGGATAATACAAGTTCAAGGTTTGAATTTCTCGTTCATAGTTGTTGATCTACTCTTTCAAAATATCTTTCCTATCCATGACGATTCCATAATGTTCCATCGTGGATATAAGAACTATATAACCTTTCATAACCATCTCCTCAGACCATTCTTTATTATCCCTTCCCATGTAATTAATATCTCATATATAATCAATTGTGGCTTGATATTGGCTATATTACTTATGGTTGTTGTGTTGTTTCATTGGGATTTATGAACTAGTTGATTCTTTTGTAAGATGGTCTACTTTTCTTTTTAGCTCATCCTTGGTGGCTTTATCATGATCAATTCTCTAGAAGAGAGAGTTGATACCAATCTGCACATCATGTTTGAAGACTTCTCTCATCTTCCAACCAAGGTATATTTAAGAAATATGGTAGTATCCCACCATAAGATCTTCTTTTGATTTATATAGTGGGGGCACTACAATCTCAATGTACATCTCTCCCTTTTTATCAATTAATGTCCTTGAAAGGGTCTTGGGAGTAAGTTTTTATTTCTTCTTGACTTTTGACATTCCAAAGTCCAAAGTTCTAGGATCAATCATTAGTTTTCTCTTCTTACCTACTAATTGGGCTAGTCAACTGAGGGTAGCCTTCTGTTAGTCTGACACTATCACCAAAGACTTTATAACTAATGTAGTTACACTAGTAGATACTATGACCATGGTAGACTCCTAGGAAGATGTTGTAATTAGTTATTCAATATGTGCCTATGAATATTCACTCTCATTAGTGGTTTTCAAATCAATATTTACACCAAGTACTTGGGTTGATCTAAACTCAATCAATGTTATAGTTGAAACAATGGAAATGAGAGGGGTAGAGACAATGCAAGTAGAGGTTATAAACTTGGGAACTAGTGGAAACCAAGGCACTAAATGTGTCAATCAAGTGAGTGAGACCACTCAGGGTTGGTGATGCAAAGGTAGGGGTTTGAGGGGAAATAATACTATGCTAGGGTTGGGATAACCTACTAAATTGTATTTAGGATAATTGATTCCATGGAAATGTATTCTTGGGTAGTGTTAGGAATTAATGGAGATCTAATGTAAATAATTATAAATGGAATGGAAAAGGAGATTGGATTAAATGGGGAAGGTAAATTAGAAGGAAAGGAAAGTGGAGTGTAAACTTGAGATTGAATTGTAGGCAGAAAATTGAGTGGTCACTTGAATTATTGGTGTTGTTTACACTTAGCTCATTGATGTGGGTGGACTTTTGATAGGTGGAGTGGTGACAAGTGGAGGGGTTGACACTGGAGGTGGAGGTGTTGAAACCTATAGAATAATGGAGGCTTGAGATACTAGAGGAGTAAAGATAGTTGATATAGGTGTTTATATCTCTTGTACAATGTGGGTAGGAATAAGGGGAGTAGTGAAAATAGGAGTCAAGGATATGGGATCTGAAACTATAGATCTATGTGATGTTGTTATATCTTCTACTGAAAGATCAATTGGTTTATTGATAGCTCCTCTTTGTCTACTAGATTCCACTTTCTTTGCCTTTGTCTTCTTATTCTTCTTAGGTTCCACTGAAGATTTACTAGGGATCATTTTTTTATGGGGTAATACCCTCTACTTTGAGATTTAGGAGTTTATCTTTAACCCATATTATCTCCCTTGTGATTTTCACTCTTTTTTCCATCAGCCAATTAATAGTTCTATTGATTACTAGGGATGTTCAATCAAATAGGGAAAAAGACTCAGGAAATGACCACATAATTGATGGTAGGGGTCTTGCAATGATCTGTGTGAGGTAGACTGGGTCTAATATGGAGTCTTCATCCACCAAGTCATTAAAGACTGGTGCTAGATTGTAATATTTTATCTTCTATAGGGATATCCTTGAATAGTCCCTCATTCTAACCATCTCTTCATCATCACAATGCTCTCAAAAATCCTCATAGTATGGCATATGGTCATATGTTTCTAGATCCAATGCATGAGTGATCTTTCCATATGAATTGAAATATGGTCTAGACTCTAGAGTCCTTAGTGTCATTTGGCACATCTTTGCCTCTACGCATATAGCCTCTAGGAGAGTTTATGGAAATTTATCCTTGCCTTGTGTGTATCAAAGAGGAGATTATATGTCTCCACAAGTTGTTGTATTAGCTCTAATAGTGCCCATTTATCACTTACGTATTGATAACATGTGTAGGTATAGCCATTGAATCTGGTTTCCCTAATGTAAGAGTCAGTGGGGAACTGTATGAAGAATGAACCCCATTTTTTGATCTCATCCTTTGATACTCTTTAAAATGTTTCCTTCCCAGGTTCCAGATTAAACATGATAATGATGTTAAAGATAAAGGCATCATTAAATATTTTAAACTAGTATCTACTACCCTAAAGTGTGAGATCATGGTAGTAGTTGTACACTCTAGTTATCTCTTCAAGAATAATGTTGAGGCCTGGGAACAATCTTCCCTTAGCCAAGATATAAAAAATATATGTCATATGCATTTATTTATCATTTGCACTTCCATCAATTACTTATGGATGGAGTCATTTATTAATTGGGCCTAATGTATATACTACTTGTTCTCTTAGATGGTCTAGATATACTGGTATATTAACTCTTGGTAACACTTGGCAACAAGATTTCTAATGACTCTATGTAATAGTATGGTAATGTCCCTTACCTCATCTATGAAATTGGGCCTATACATGGTCTTAGGCAATTTGGTGGAGAAGTGCTTGGGGGTTTTAAGCCATTGATTTCTAATTATATTTTGACATCCATCCTTATTATCTTCTTAAAACTATGTGGATGTCTATGTAGTTATATTACAATAACTCTCAAACTTAGGAATGGAAAATACCATGTTGATGCAGTTAGGTTCAACGTCTAGAACCTTTTCCCCTTTCTCATTATAGACCTACCTCTTTTTAGGGTCATAGTGTTAGGACATTATGAGGAAAAACTCATGTCTTTAAATATATAGGGGGAAGGTTGCATCCTATGGGAGATTAGAGTCATAAATACTCTATATCTAGTCATTCTTGAATTTTGCATTTATCCTTGACCAAAAGACTCCTAGGTCAATGTGACTTAAATATGTGACTTTAATCTCTATGATATTGGACTTCAAACTAGAAGTCACTCCAAGGACCTTAAGTTTTAACTTCATCTCTTTTGGATGCATGGAGACTATAGATATTCTTGTGAGAAACTAACTATGAGAGTTAGTATAACCTATAGGTATCTACATCACCTATACTCTTTGGTAGAACCTAGAGGTGTTCGAAACACATCAAGTCTCCATGGTGCTTAAAGCATGTCAAGTCTCTAACCAATGTGTAAGGTTCTCATAGCATGTCCACTTTCTATGGTGCTTGATAACTATTATTTTTTTGGTGGAAGTAGGAGGTGCTGAAATCATGTTCACACTCTATGGTGCACTAAAATTGGTACAGGTCAAAGGTGTTTGAAGTAGGTCTAGTGTCCATGAAGATGTTGGGGTAATCTTGGGGAATATTCATTGGTTTTGAATTAAAGGTATTTTATTTGGAATATTTAGCTCACTTTGGAAAATCCTTAGATTTTGATTACAAAATCTTTAAGGGAAAAACAAGGGTTTTTTTTGCTAGATTTGAAAGCTTGTGAACCATGAAACCCTATAAAATCTTGGAAAACCCTGGGCCAACCCTAGAAAACCTAGACCAAATTTAGACACATGATTCTAAACATAAAATCAACTTATAATTATATTTGAATGAAAAAACTAATCCAAACTTTTTCAATGAAATCCTAAATTAAAAATAAAACCCTAATAAACTCAAAATCTTTTAAAGAAGGAAACTTTAAAGTGAAATGAACAAAAAAAGTACTATTTATGGCACAAGTGACATGACTTGGATTTGTAGTTATGGATTTGGGGTATAATTACTTACATGGATCAAGGTTTAATGGTGAGGGCATCGATTATTTGAGCTCAAAAATGAAATTAACAACTTTAAACAATGATAATAAAAAACTGTAATTCACCTAGTTTAAATAGTGAAACTTGTAATTAATGTGAGTTATGGTAGTTGGTGATAGACATTAAACCTACTTGGAGTAGGTCCACTCTCCATGAAAAGGATTGGATTGGTAGGAAGTAGGACTTGATGTGCACTTTTCACGTTGTGGAAATGTGTATTGTGCACCTCAAGTTTCATGTTTTATGGGAAGGGGTTTGGTGAGTTGGTAGAGGTTGGACTTATTTGGAGTAGGTCCACTCTCCATCAATAGGATGGTTGGATTTGGTATAAGGAAAAACCCAATGGTTAATTTTCACATTTGTAATGTTCAAAGTGAAATCAAGGTTCTATATCTAATGATGCATAGTTGGTAAGTGGTTTTGGCAAAAGGTGGAACTTGGCATGCATTTTACATGTTGTGAAAATGAGTAATGTACACTTTAGGGTCTGAGTTTTGCTAGATGGGGTGTTTATAGGTTTTGTAGGATCTAGATCCCATCATACATTTTTTAGGTTATGAAAACATGTAATGTGAATTCCAAGTTTTAGATTATATTAGATGGGTGCATGGCAGGATTCATAGCCTGCCATGTATTTTGTACGCTGTGAAAATTTGCAAAGTTCATGGTGAGTTATGAATTCCATGGTTTTGGGTTTTGGCTCTTTAAAGGATTTAGAGCCTGAAAAGCAATTTGTATAAGTACAAATTAAATCTAGAGTTCCAGTTTATGTAAGGAAAAAATAAGAAAGATGGGGTTTTTAGATGCTTCAAGGGTTTTTCCAAAAAAAAGGGGGGGGGTTACCTTAGGGTGTTAGATGTAATGATATTTTTAGGATAAAAATATTTAATATTTTTGGTGATCTCTACATGATAATTTCCTACTAATCATGTTCAATCCAGTAGCCTTACCCATTGGACATAAAGTCAACTTTGCTCTATTCTGACAAAATCTAACCTAGTGAAGAACTAACTAAGATTTACCTAGACATGAATAAAATGGGAAAAATAGATTAAAAAAATAGGGAAAAACAAAAAAAACCTAAGGAAAAAACTCCTAATTAGTCTAACCTATGTAGAAGCACTTATTGAAAAACATAACTAACCCTATTATTTACACATTTTAATCTTTTCAGAACAAGTTCATTACCTCAAAAGCAATATTTGAGGTATATCCCATTTACTGGGATTAGTAGTTCTACTCCATCAAGCTTATATATTTGGAATGCATTGGCTCCTTTGCACTGAGTGATGATATATGGACCACTCCATATTGCATCAAATCTGGTGTGCCTGCTTAGTTTTGCTTTATCTACATCCCAATTGAGAACCATGTCTCGTTCTTTAAATCTCCTTGAATATGCCTTTTTATCAAAAGTTTTTTTAGTTTGTGGCTGATTTAATTCCAATACTTTCATTTATTGATGCCTAATTTCTTTAGTCTCCATGAGTTCAACTAGTCTCACCGTCATTTCATCATTGTCAATCAGGTCTAATTGGTGATTGAGCTTTAGAGATGGAAACTCAATTGACAATTATACTCATGTTTATCTTCCATATACCAACATTTTTGGAGTAATCCTATCAGCCTAATTTATTGATTTGAATTTCATGTGCCATGTTCTTTGGTTGTCCTCCATTATTCATTTGATGATTATGATCATGTTTTTGTTTGTTGATTCAGCTAGGCCACTACCTTGGGGGTAATAATTTAAATAAGTGATTAGGTACAAGTTATTATTGACAACCCATTCACTAAATCGAGTGCCTACAAATGACTTAAAATTATTTGATATGGTGGTGTGAGGAACACCAAACCTTGAAACTATGTTGTCTATGAAGTCATGAATAGATGCCTTAGTGGCATCTTGTAAAGAAACTAGTTTAATCCATCATGTAAAATAATCCATTACTATGAGGACCCACTTATGACCCACACTTGATGGTGGATTTATCATGCCAATGAAATCTAATTCCCATTGGGAGAATGGTTGATCTACTTAAATAGGTCTGAGAGGAAGTGCTACCAATCTTTGCTTACCAGTGAAGTAAGCACACTTTTCACAATTTCTTACCCATTGGTGGGCATATTTTAATAATTCTAGCAATAGTAGCCTCCTCTCATTATCTTGATGTCTATATTCCTTTTTAAAAAATGTCCTCCTGATGACCCATCATGAAATTGTTCAAACACTTTGGGAACTTGCTCATGATCAATACATCTTAATAAGACTCAATTCATGTCCATTTAAAATAAAATTCTATCAATAAGAACATAGGGAATTGACTAGAGTCAAAAATACCTTTTCTTTGACTACTAAAAGTTATATAGGTATTCAACTATCTATAGGAAATGAGCCATGTCTTGATTCTAGTTATCAAATGGAGGTGAATTGTCTAGCTGAGATGTAGCTGAGCATACAATATGTCAAATACTACATCATTAGTTTTGATGTTGGAAACCAATTGTTTGCATAATCCTTTTTCTCTTACAATCTTTATGATTGTGATATCCATGTCATATTCCATGACCTTGGTGATCCATCTTACTCATTTTTCATTCATCTCCCTACTTAGTAGGAATTATTTGATGCTCTGGTGATTCACCATCAGAGATACCTTATTGTTAGAGAGCATATGCCTAAATTTATTGAGTGTTTTGATCATTGCATGTACCTTCTTCTCCACAAAACTATAAATTTATTCATATTAATTCAAACATTAGCTAAAGAAAGAAATTAGTTTTTCCAAATCTTCTTGATTATGTTGAGTCATAATTGCTAAGATGCTTCCTTCCCCTCCAAATTCATAGAGAATGAAACCCTTCTCATAGTTTGGGTTGACTAGGGTAGGATCTTGGGAGATAGATTGTTTAATAGATTCAAATCTATCCTTTCCTTCCTACATCTAGATGAAAATTACTCCTTTTTTTAACATTGCATTGAGGTGTTTTGCCATTGTATAAAAATTTAGGACAAATATTTTGACAAAATTAATTTTCCCAAGAAATATTTGTAGGCCCTTTTTGTGGCTTCATAGTGGTAACACAACTATAACACTAATTATTTTTATGTCTATAGAAAGACCCTATTTTGACACTATCTCCCAATAATTTCCCTTTGTGTAATGTAAGCACACACTTATTCAGATTAAGGGAAACTCTAAACTCTCTACCCTTTCAAAATCCTTTCTTAGGTGATTCAAATGTATATCAAAATGTTTTGAATATATATTTATATCATATAGACATACTAGAATCATTTAATTTTTGAGACCTTTGAACACTATATCTATGGCTCTATGAAAAGTTATGCCTACATTTGTCAGACCGAATGGCATCTTCCTATATGCATACATGCCCCATTTGATGGTAAAGGCAATTTTTAATTAGTCTGATTCATAGACTATTATTTGATTATAGCCTAAGAAAACTTTTAAAATAGTGAATCTTTTATATCTTGACACTATCTATAGGATTTGCTCCATAGGAGGAAGAAGACAGTGATCTTTGAGTGATGTTTTAATCAAGTCCCTAAAATCCACACTCAGTCTAATTTCACCACTTTTATTTTTGATAGGGACCAGATCCACTACCCAAGATGAGTGCTTTCTAGGAAATATTATATTGGCCTCTATAAACTTAGAGAGCTCACTTTTCATCAGGAGTTCAATCTTAAGATTGATGGGTCTCTATTTTTGCCTGACAGGTTTTGTATTTAGATCTAACTCTATTATATGTTGAGATAAAATTGCATCAAATCATCTTAAATCATGATAAATCCAATTGAATTTATCATCAAACTCTTGAAATAATTGAAAAAAGTCTTACATCTCATAAATATTGCATACCTTGCCAATCTTGGGAGACTTGCCTTTTGAAATGATCTCTAGTTCACAATCTTCCTCGTTGATTGTAATGTTATTCTTCTCACCTTTCAACTGATCATCTAAATTGAATATGTTCTTTAGTGTGAGGAGGCCCAGAGGTAATTTGTTTGATTTTATCTAAATGATCTGATCACCATACTAGTCTTTTAACCTTGGCTAATTCTTATTTGAAAACTTGACCTCTTTTCTTAGAAAATTTACAATTTGTTTATCACTATCAAAGACCTACCAATTAGTTACATTATCTAGGATAGATGGTCTTATGATTAGCCTCACATGCTAGCTATTCTTATTTTTAATTTCCATTGGTAGCTTATATTGAGAACCTACTGAATCCATGTGGTTAGCATCTTTATTCTATCCTCTTGGTACTACCTAGATATTCAAGGTGGTGAAATCTTATAGCAAGTCTAAAACTCTATGTTTGTAAGACCTTAGTAAAAAAACTTTAGTCACACTTTTTGGTCTTACTTGGTGAAAAATAGGTTCACTATCACCAAATATCTATAAATTCTTTATCCCTCTTTGTTTAGCCAATTAAAGATCTCAAATCAAGGCTTCATATTTAGCTACATTGTTAGTACAACTAAATTTAAGTCTGAATGAGTAGAAGTAGCTTTCCTTTTAAGGGGAAATAAATACAATTCCTACTCTTGCATTATTTATACTTTTTGAGCCATCAAAAAATAACTATCACATCCCTAAAAGATCTTCTATTGGTTTGACTAAGTTTAGAATAATTAAAATACTCTCATGAATGCAATATGTTCCTAACCCTTTTTCCTGTACATAATCATAAGGATTGAATTGAAAGGTTAATAAAAATTCATCCAAATTAGTGTTTAAAATTTATTATATAGGTGTTTCATCTTCATGATCCATTTCCTCCTCTTAGACTTTCAATATGTAGTTCATGTCTATGGGAGGGATAAGATTGTATGGCTCAATGTGGTCTTTTATAATTGGCTCAACTCTTATTATTACTCAAGTTCCATATCTTGTTGTAAGTAACATATGAGACTAATATATTGATATATATCCTCCCATCTTCATAGTGAAATCTCTTGAAATACAAATGGCAAAGTATGGGGGAAGACCTATCACAAAAATGTTTTGTGTAATTGATAAGCTTGGGGAAGCATGAATAATGAGGTTCAGTCCCTTTATGGTTCCTACTATTTGGATAGTAGTCCCATATAGTTGCACCACTCCCTTATTGATAGGTGTATATTTTATTACCAAAGAATTAGTTATTTTCTTGGGCATCACTGAACTATTGGGCCCTGAATCTACCATGCAATTATGAACTAGATACTTCCCTACTATAAGTGAAAGATAGAAGGGTAGAGGCTTACCAATTTTACCTATTTTAGTGTTAATTTGGGGTTGACAAAAAAATATTACAGGTGTAAGCCCCTTGGTTGAAACCTTGTCTAAAATCTATAAATTCTTCAAAGCCTCCTATAGTAAGTGTCTTTGTGGTGGTATAGATAGAGCTTCCCACATAATGACATTCAGATTAGTTTTTTTAATTTGATCTAGTATGTTGAAATGAATACTACCTACCTTTGTTAGTGATTTTATAGGGGATACATCTTCTTTCATAAGATTTGGAGTGGGCACTCTTACTTTGAAATGATTTATAGGTGCAAAGGGTGGCCTTTGCACTATGCTACTCTTCATAGGTTTAGGTGCAACTTTGGAAGTTAAAACTTAATCTACCCTAGGGGATATTTAGATTTTATTGCTCTTTTATTGGAATGTGTGTTAATTGCTATGGGACCTCCATCATTTAAAAATGCTTCCTCTTGACTCATACCACCGAATTCATCCTCTTAGCATTTGAGATAAAGATTGTAAAAATAATCAAACAACTAGCACACATATAGAGATTTTGCAAGACAAGAAAGATAAATCTTCAACTTTATTTCTCTTCAAAGGTTATAGCTTGTAGTGAATACATTTAAAATGCATTAAATATAACTAGAAAATAAATATATTGGTTCATGGGGTCTACCCATCTTTATACAAAATATGTCATAGAAGACATGTAGTTAACAAAACTTGAATGCCCAGTTGAAGGGAATCATGAAAATCTTAAACCCTCATGCAAGAAGGGTAATTTCCTCTATTTATGGCATCCTAGATTGGTGGAAAAATTGGAAATGTGTCATGTACAAGTTGGGCTTGATCTTAGGCATAACATGGAATGGTATGGAATGGTTGGAACTATTTTTTCTCCATGTAAGGCTTCTTCATCTTGTAATGGCTAAAAAGAGCCTCTTCATGAAAAAAGGGGCACCCAAAATAGAAATGGTCTTTCAAAAAATAAAAGATAACTTTGAAAATAATCTCACATTACTTTTCATGCAAAAATTCCTAACATGCTACTTAAGTGAGTCTTTTACAACTTTTAAGTCTTTTATAACTATTGCCAAAATGAACCTTGCAATTTGCACTTCATGATTTTTCACCTTTTTAACAATTCAAATTTATCAAAAAAATGGAAAGTGCAATTCACACTTGTGTTTTTTTCAACTTTCACATAATCAAAAAATATAAAGTGTAAAGTATGTGTTTTTATCTTTCTCAAAAAGAGTTATAAAAAATAACAGTTGTACCTTTGTAATGAAATTACAAATTACAATGTCTTGAAATGAAATTACAAATTAACATTTGAAATATTTAAAAGAGGGAAAATTAATCAAATTACAAAACTTCTTCAACTTTCTTATCCTTTTCAGCCTATAGCTTCTTTGTATATGTAACAAAATCTTTAAATATTTCTTGTATCCAATCTACATCTGGCCCATAAGAATATATGTTGAAAGATGCACAATCTACCTAAACATCAAATAATTCTCTTATAAAATTTTTGATTTCTTGCATCTCTATTTTCATCTTCTTAATTGATTTTCAATATCTGATGAAACGATGGATATAACTCAGCTCAAAGACCATGTATTTCATAGATTCCTTCTTAATAACTGCTTTGAATATATTCTATAGCTACTCTCTCGAAAGAATATTATTGGAATTATCTACTAGTTGGAATGAAATTAGTTCATCATGCCTTAAATCTCATACAATAATCAATTTCCTTATCATAAGCCTCTTTAGCTAATTCAATAGACTCTATTAGTATTCTTATCCAAAATTGAGTAGCCTTGTGAAGTTCCTCATTCTCATCATCACTTGTCAATATTTACTCTACAATGAGGTTATCCATACCAATTGATTTATGGTCTTTATCTTGGGATAATAAAATTTCATCTAAATTTCTACTTCATAGCTATTGATCCACTCTTTCAAAATATCTTTCCTCTCCATGATGATTCCATAATGTTTCATCATGGCTACAAGAATTTTCTTTCCTTTCATAACTAGCTCCTCAGACCATTCTTTAGTAGACCTTCCCATGTGAGAAATATTTCATATAAAATAAATTGTGTCTTGATATAGATGAATTAGCTGCACTACCTATGGTTATTATGATGTTTCATTGGGGTTTATGAACTGGTTGAGTACTTGTATAAGTTTTTCTACTTTTATTTTCAGCTCATCCTTGGTGGCTTTATCATGATCAATTTTTTGGAAGAGAGAATTGATACCAATCTGCACATCATACGTGAGGACTTCTCTCATCTACAAACCAAGGTGTATTTCAAAAATCTAGTAGTCTCCTACCACAATATCTACTTTTATTTGTCTAGTGCGGGCACTACAATCTCAATGTACATCTCTCCCTTTTCATCATTGAATGTCCTTGAAAGGGTCCTATGAGTAGGTTTTGGTTTCTTCTTGTCTTATGACATGATGAAGTCTAAATGTTTAGGATCAATCATTAGTTTCCTCTTCTTACTACTAATTGGGCTAGCCAACTAGGGGCAACCTTCTACTAGTCTAACACTAACACCAAAGACTCTGTAGCTATATTAGTAGATACTATGACCATGGTAGACTCATGGGAAGATCTCATTAACTATTTAAGAGGTGCCTATGAATATTCACTCTCATAAGTGGTTTTCAAATCAATATTTTCACCAAGTACATGGGTTGATCTAACCTTAAATGATGGTATAATTGAAAAAATGGAAATGGGAGGGGTGGAGGTAACCGAGGTAGGGGTTAAGAACTTGGTAACTGGTGGAAGGGTGGAAGCCAAGGCATTGAATGTGTCAATCAAGTGAGTGGGACCATTCAAGGTTGGTGATGTGAAGATAATAGGTTGAAGGGAAATAGTAATTATCCTAGGAGTTAGATAGCCTATGGAACTATAGTCAAGATAATTGATTCTATGGTAATGTACTATTGGGTAATATTAAGAATTAATGGAGATATAATGGAAAGAATTATAAATGGAAAGGAAAATAGGAGTATGTAAAATGGGTAAGGTAAAGTGGAATGAAGGGAAATTTGAGTGAAAACTTAAGATTCCACTATAGCTGAACATTGAGTGGTCACTTGACTTATTAATGTTGTTTAAAATTGGCTTATTGATGTGGGTGGAATGGTGATAGGTGGAGTGGTGAAAGGTGGAGGGGTCAACATTAGAGGTGAAGGTGTTGAAACCTCTAAAAAAATGGAGGATTGAGATATTGGAGGAGTAAAGATAGATAATAGAGGTGTTGAGATCTATTGTATAATGTGGGTAGGAGAAGGGGCAGCATTAAAAATAGTATTCAAGGCTATGGAATCTAAAACTATAGATCCCTATGTAAATTATACTATATCTTTTTTTGAAAGATCAATTGGTTCATCGATAGCTCCTCCTTGTCTAATTGAATCCCCTTTCCTTGCCTTTCTCTTCTTCTTCTTATTCTTCTTAGCTTCCATTGAATATTTACTAGGGCCTTTTTATGATAGGGTAATATCCTCTACTTTGAGATTTAAGAGTTTCTCTTTAACCCGTGTTATCTCCCTTGTGATCTAAACTCCTTTTCCCCTCAGCTAATTAGTAATTCTATTGATTATTGGTGATGTTCTATCAAATAGGAAAAAATACTTAGGAACTAACCACCTAACTGTTGGTAGGCATCTTACAATGTTTTGTGTGAGGTAGACTGGGTCTACTCTAGAGTCTTCCTCCACCAAATCGTTAGGGACTAGTGTCATATCATAATATTTGATCTATTTTAGGGGCATCCTTGAATATTCCCTCAATATTTCTATCTTTTCATTATTAAAATCTTCCCAAAAATTAACACCTACTCTTAGGACCCTTAAAAACCCTAAGGGAGACCCCCCTTTTTTTGGAAAAAACCTTAAAGCCTCTTAAAAACCCATCTTTCCAATTTTTCCCTTATAAAATATAGAACTCTATATGCAATTTTCACTTGTGCAAATTAGTTTGTAATCTCCATATCCTGTGAAGCACCAAAAACCAAAATTATGGAATCCAAAATTCACCATTTACTTTGCATGTTTTCACAACATACAAAATGCATGGTGGGCTTTGGATCCTACCATGCACCCATCCAATAAAATTTGTAACTTGGAATGCATATTTCATGTTTTTAAAACATGAAAAGTGCATGATGGGCTCTAGATCCTACCAAACCTACAAACCCCCCATTTAGTATAAACCATAACCTAAAGTTCACATTACACATTTTCACAATGTGCAAAATGAATGCCAACCTCCACCTTCCACACAAACCACTTACCAACTATGAATCACAAGATACATAACCTTGAGTTCACTTTACACATTCCAAACATGTAAAGTAACCCATGAGTTTGACCTTTATCTAAATCCAATCATCCCATTTATAAAGAGTGGACCTGCTCCAAGTGGGTCTAACCTTTGCCAACTCACCAAACTATTTCTTGTGGAATGTGGAACTTGAGGTTCACATTGCACATTTTCACAACATTCAGAGTGCACATCACATCCCACTTTTTTCCAAGCCAAGAATTTTTATGGAGAGTGGACCTACTCCAAGTAGGTCCAACCTCTACCACCAACCACCATATCTTCTATTAATTAGAGGTGTTTCTATTTAAACTAGGTGAATTAGGGTTTTTTATTATCATTGTTTAAAGTTTCTAATTGCATTTTGAAGCTCAAGTCATTTATGCCCTCACCATTAAACCTCAAGCCAAAAAATTACTTGTACCTTAAATCCACAATTGCAAATCCAAGACATATCACCTACATCATAAATGATACTTTCCTTATGTCATTTTTCTTTAAAGTTTCCTTCCTTAAAAGATTTCAAGTTTATTTAGGTTTTATTTCCAATTTAGGATTTCATTGAAAAGGTTTAGTTTAGGATTTTCATTCAAAGATAATTATAAGGTAATTTTGTGTTCAGAATCATGTGTCTAAGATTGGTCTAGGTTTTCTAGGGTTTGGCCAAGATTTTTTAATATTTTATAGAGTTTTGTGGTTTGAAAACTTTCAAATCTAGTAAAAAGGACCTCCTTTTTTCCTCAAAGATTTCACAGTCAAAATCTAAGCCTTTTCCAAAGCTAGCTAAATATTCTTGAGAAAATACCTTTAATTCAAAACCAGTGAATATTCCCCAAGATTTCCACAATATTCCTGTAGACATTGGACCAATTTTTAATGCCTTTGACCCCTATTGACTTCCAATTCACCATGAAGAGTGGATGTGCTTTTATCACCTCCCACTTTCATTGGGAAATTAATAGTTCTTAAGATCTATGGAAAGTGGATGAGATATGAACACCTTCCACTTCCATTGGGGACCTAACATGCTTCAATCACTATAGAGACCTGATGTGCTTCAAGCACCTCTAGGTTCTACTAGAGATTACAAGTGCTCCATACACTTACAGGTTCCACCAACTCTCACATTTGGGTTCTCACAAGAATATCTACAATCTCCATGATTCCTAAAGATATGAAGTTTAGATATAAGGGCCCTAAAGTGACTTTTAGTTTGGATTCCAATATCACAAAGATCAAAGATATGTTTAGGTCACATTGAGCTGAGAGACTTTTGGGCAAGGATAAATGTAGAATTCAAGATTGACTAGAAACAAAGTATTTATGACTCTAGTATCCTACAAGATACAACCTTCCCCTTATCTATTTAAATCCTCAAGTTAGTCCCTGTAATGTCCCAAAACTATGAGCCTAATAAGTGGTAGATATATAGTGAGAAAGGGGAAAACGTTATGGACCTTGACCCTAACTACATCAACACAATGTTTGCCATTCTTGAGTTCAAGATTTATTTGAATATAACTCCATAGACATCTTCACATTTCTATGACGAGAAAAAGGATGGATGTTAGAAGAAAATCAATAATAAATGGCTTAAAATCCCCAAGCACTCCTCCACCAAATTGCCTAAGACTATGTATATGGTTGATTTCATAGATGAGGAAGGGGACATTATCATACTAATGCACAAAATCATTGGCAATCCTGATGCCAAGTGTTAGCAAGAGTCGATGTGTATACACATGGTATTTTCAAACTTTTATTGATTACTAACACTTTTTATCTTGCAAGAACCCATCAAGTCTCAATCTCTCTAAGTTCTTGCCTTAAGGAGTGGGTAGACCATTAGTACTTCATAAGATTGTTGTCTCTTTTACCACTTTCCATCTATACTTTTATCTCACAAAACCATGTACCATAAGCTTATTCTTGTCTATCCTAACCATTTCTATCATTGGTCATGTTTTATTCTCCTTTTCTTTCCTTAATTACTTTTTGGCATATCAATTATACTAGGTCAACCAGGTCAACCCTATACTATTTAGGGTATTTTTCACTTTCTGGGTTTGTTAGCCATTCAGTTGACTTAGCTTAGACTTAGTGAATTATCCTAGAAAACATATAGGGTCACCTAGGTCAACCCTATATAGCCAATATATCTTGATGAATTTATGGTAAGATCCACCTATATATACAAGTTCATTTCTAATCATTTTAAAATAGAGAAGTGAAGAAGATTAAGTGCAAATGAACATCTACTTATTGACCATTCTACTTGAGGAATAATTCTTTAGGGTTAAATAATTTCTTTGGAGATACATATCTTATCTTATGGAGAAGTATTTTAGATGCTTAGATAGGTTTTGTATCCTATATATTATTTTTGTTGGTTATCCTTACATAACACAATAATCTCTTGCGAAGCACCTTGGCCAAGGGAGAGATTGAGGCTCAACGAGTTCATCTTCAAAGATAAAGATTACTAACTTTATTTCTCCTTTGTAAAAGTAGAAAGATAATGCAATTGTGCTTCTCTTCCATACATTAGGATTTTGTATACATCAATGTGAGTATATGTCTTCTATGTATTTTTAGTTTAGTTGTTTACTTTGTTTCTAACCCTGATTTGTGCCATAATCTTTGGTGTGCACTAGATTAGATTTTACTTTCTTATTTGTTATAATTAATGAAATATAAAATCATAGGACTCTTTTAGGGTTATTACATGATTGTGTTAAATTGTTGGCTTTGAAACCCTACCTCACATGGTGTATTATGACAAGTGATCCCATAATTGGGTCTAGCAAATCCCTATATTGGTCATGCTCTCACTTAACAAGTGTATCCCTAATCAGAAGTGTAAGTATTCTCTATTTCATCTGATCTAAGATTAATTTATGGACATGATGCATTTTTTATTACATATAGGATGTACTAGTATATCTGGAGCATTTGAGAGAAAAAGAAGTATATACATTGGGCCCAACTAATAAGTGACTCCTTCCATAAGAAATTGATGAAGGTGCAAATGACAAATAAATTATTTAAGACATCATATATTGTTTATATCCTGGAAAAGGGAAGATTGTTCCTAGGCCTCAACACTATTCCTAAGGAGATAACCAAAGTGTACAACTACTACCCTAATCTCACACATCAAGCTAGTAGATAATAGTTCAAAAGAGTTAATGATGTCTTTATCTATATCATAATTATCATGTTCAATTAGGCAATTTATAAGGAAAGATTCTTAAGAGTAACAAAGGATGAGATCACTAAATGGGGTTCATTTTTCATACAGTTCTCTACCTACTCCTACAATTAGTGTAGTTAGATTTAGTGGCTATCCCTACATAATTCCTAAATATGTAAGTGATAAATGGGTACTATTAGATCTAGTATGGTAACTTTTGGAGATACATAAGATCCTTTATTATAGACATAAGGTAGGGATACATTTACCTATTTACATTAGTTGTTACACATTCCAAACTCTCCTAAAGGCTAGATGCATAAAGGTAAAGATGTAACAAATGACACTATGGACTATAGAGTCTAGACCATATTTCAATCCATATGGAAACGTCACTCATTCAATAGATCTAGAAACATATGAACATGTGCCATATAATGAGGATTTTTGGGAGGATTGTGATGATAAAGAGATGGTTAGATTGAAGGACTATTCAAGGATGTCCTTAGAACAGATAAAATATTATCATCTGGAACCAATCCTTAATGACTTGGTAGATGAAGACTCTAGAGTAGACCCAATATACCTCACACAATTAATTGTAAGACCCCTACCACTAGTTAGGTGGTCATTTCCTGAGTCTTTTTCCCTATTTAATAGAATAGCCCTAGTAATCAGTAGAACTATTAATTGGTTGAGTGGTGAAGGAGTACAGATCACAAGGGAGATAATAAGGTTAAATAAAAACTCCTAAATCTCAAAGAAAAGGGTATTACCACATCAAAAGATGTCCCTAATGAATATTTAGTGGAACTTAAGAAGAAGAAGAAGAAGAGGAAGAAGAAGAAGAGGAAGAAGAAGAGGAAAAAGAAGAAGAATAAGAAGGAGAAAAAGAATAAGAAGAAGAAGAAAAAGAAGACAAATACAAGGAAAGGGAAATCCAATAGATAAAGAGGAATTATCGATGAACCAATTAATCTTTTAGTAGAAGATACACTACCAGTAGCATAGGGAACTATATTTTTAGATCCCATAACCTTGACTCTTATTTCCACTACTCCCCCTTCTCCTACCCATATTGTACAATAGGTCTCAATACCTTTATTAGCTATCTTTACTCCTCCAATATCTCATTCTTTCATTATTATAGAATATTTAACACATCCATATCTAGTGTTGACCCCTCCACCTACCACCACTCCACCTATCACCATTCTACCCACATCAATAAGCCAAATGCAAATAACACCAATAAGTCAAATGACCACTCAGGGTTCCCATAAAGCATAATCTCAAGTTTTCACTCCATTTTCCTTTCCTTCCACCTTACCTTACCCATTTGACCCACTCCCAATTTCCTTTCTATTTATAATTAATTCCATTACATCTTAATTAATTCTTTACACTACTCAACAGTACATTTCTATAGAATCTATTATCTTGACTATAATTTTGCAAGATATCCCAACTCCTAGGATAAGTAATATTTCCCCTCAATCCACTATCTTCACATCACCAAAACTAAGTGGTCCCAATCACTTGATTGGCATATTTAGTGCCTTGGATTCCACCCTTACACCAGTTCCCAAGTTCACAACCCCTACTCTTACTAAACCTACAAACCCATCCCATTTCTATTATTTTAACTATATTATTAGTCAAGGTTGGAGATACCTGAGTAATTGGTATAAATATTGATTTTCAAACCACTCATGAGAGTGTATCTTCATAGGCACCTCTTGAAAAACTAATGACATCTTCCTAAGAATCTACCATGGTCATAGTATCTACAAGTATAGCTACATCAGCTGTAGAGTCTTTGGTGATAATGTCAAACTAGCAGAAGGCTACCCCCAATTAGCTAGCCCAATTAGTGGGTAATGAGAGGAAACTAATTATTGATCCTAGTAATTTAGACTTTAGCATGTTAGAAGTCAAGAAGAAATCAAAACTTACCCCCAATACCCTTTCAAGTACATTCAATGATGAAAAGGGAGAGAGGTATGTTGATATTGTAGTGCCCCTATTAGATAAATCAAAAGAAGATCTTATGGTAGGAGACTACCAGATTTATCAAATACATCTTGGTTGGAAAATGAGAGAAGGCCAAAAATATGATGTGAAAATTGGTATAAACTCTCTCTTCTAGATAATTAATTGATCATGATAAATCAACCAAGGATGAGCTTCATATAAAATTAGACTAGCTTATAAAAGCATTCAAATAGTTCATATATCCTAATGAAACATTTTAACAACCATAGGTAGTGCAGCTAATTAGTCTAGATCAAGCCACAATTGATTTTATACAAGAGACTGTTCACATGGGAAAGGCTAAGAAAGAATGGTCTTAGGAGTTGGTTACAAAAGGCAATAGAGAGGAAAGATATTTATAAATATTAGAGAAACAACTATGAAGGATAAATTTAGACCTTAAAATTGTATTATCCCAAGTTAACAACCATAAAATCCCTTGGTATGGATACCCTCATTGCAAAGAAAAATTGAAGCATGATGTTGAGAATGAGGAACTTCACAGGGATACTCAATTTTGGATAAGAGTACTGACATAGTCTGTTGAATCAGCTAAGGAGGCTCACAAAAATGCAATCGATATATTGTAGGATATTGAAGGCATGATGAATTCAATGTTATTCTAACCAGTAGATGATGTCAGTAATATCCTTTAAATAGAGTAGGTATAAAATTGCTTCAAAGTAGTTACTAAAAAGGAATCTATGAAGGACACAATCTTTGCCTTGAGTTATATCCATCATTTCATTAGATATGAAAAATCAATTGATAAAATGAGAATAAAGATGTAGGGAATCAAAACTTTTAGAAGAGAATTAGTTGATTTTTAGGTAGATTATGTATCTTCCAACATATATTCTTATGGTCCAAATCTAGAATGGATACATGCAATATTCAAGGATTTTGATGCATATATAGAGAAGCTTCAAGCTAAAAAGGATAAGAAATATGAAGAAGTTTTGAACTTTATTAATTTTACCTCTCTTTTGAATATTTAAAATGTTAATTTTTAATTTCATTTCAAGACATTATAATTTGTAATTTCATTGCAAAGGTATAACTGTTATTTTTTAGAACTCTTTATGAGAAGGAAAAAAACACATACTTTACACTTTATAGTTTTTGATTATGTGAAAGTTGAAAAAATCATAAGTGTGAATTGAACTTTCCATTTTTGATAAATGTGAATTGTTAAAAAGGTGAAAAATCATGAAGTGAAAATTGCACGGTTCATTTTGGCAAACATGATAAAAGACTTAAAAGTTATAAAATTCTCACTTAAGTTGCAAGTTGGGAATTTTTACATGAAAAGTAACTTAAGATTATTTTCAAAGTTATCTTTTATTTTTTGAAAGAATAGTTCTATTTTGGGTACCCCTTTTTGAATTAAGAGGTTATTTTCAACCACTACAAGAGGAAAAAACCTTACATGGAGAAATAATAGTTCCATCCATGCCATACCATGCCATGATACACTCAAGATCATGATCAACTAATACATGACACATTTAGAGCTGTTATACCATTCCAAGATGCCAAAAATAGAGGAACTCACCCTTCTTGCATGAGGGTTTTAGATTTTCATTCTCCCCTTCAACTGGGCATTCAAGTTTTATCAAATACATGTATTTTATGACATACTTTTTTTATAAATATGGGTAGACCCTATGGCTTAATATTTCTTTTTTATATTATTTATATTTTATACATTTGAATGTATTCACTATAAGATATAACCTTTGGAGTGAAATAAAGTTGAATATTTGCCTTTCTTGACTCTAGAGATCTCTGTGTGTGTGTAAGTTGTTTGATTATTTGTGGAATCTTTGTCTCTTTTATTTTAGTCTCAATAAAATTCATCTGTGGTATTTTAACCTCTTGATAATATTATTTTTAATACATATCTTTTTCCCTTTTTGTGAAAAATAGATAAAATATTACATCTGATTTCTTTTTGCTTAAGTCTATGCTAAAATAGATTCAACACAATTTATGCTATTTTGTGTTTATAAAGAAATCATTTAGATAAATTTTAAAATATTTGGTGAAATCATCATATTTTAAATTTTATACAAATTTAATTTCTTCACCCTTTGCCCAGTCAAAACCCTAGTTTAGGATTTAAAAACACTAAAGAGTGAGATTTCCACAAAACTAGTATTTTGTCAATTTGCATCAAATTTAGTGAAAGGAAGATGGCCTTATTCAAAGACTAACTCAAATTCACCAAAAACCTATAGATTTTTTTTTTTTTTTTTTTTTTTTTTTTTTGGGGGGGGGGGGGTGGGTTCCATTGTATCATTAGGCATTTTTCATAAGAAGCTATAGAATCAAGATATGTACAATCTTATGTGATAACATAGGGATTCTAGAAAATTCTGACCACCTTGAGTGACACAGTGATGGATTAAAGCACACCCTAAGTTATTAAGAAATATATAATTATAATGATGATTGAGGAACAAAAAATCCAATCCAAGTGTTTAAATGAATAAAATGTCCAATGGTTCTAGCCTTTCTAGTGATGCAGAGCAATTTACGTAAAAGTCTCAACCCTGTAAATTGTATACACTTCTCAAGACCTTAAGGCCTTCGTTTTATCCCTCTTTTATGATATTTTTGATATTACATAAAATAAGGGATTAAAAAATATAAAATTAGAATAATTTTAAGTACATCTATTACCTCTTCAAAAAAAAATTTGTCTTAAAAGAACATCTAGACCACTTTTCTAGCCCTTGTTCTCTTGGAATTAGGTCTCCTCAAAGCCTAATGCCACATATTTCATTTTATTTGTACCCTAATTGTTTGTACAGGGTTAAAACATCTTAAATATGTTGTAATAACTTACAAAAATTTCAAATACAAAGTTTTGAATTTTTTTCCTAGATACAACTCAAAATGTCTTTTTGATCTCAAAACCCTAACTCAAGGTTTCCTAGTTTTGTGCAAACTTGAGATGGGTAATATAAGGATATTTAGATTTTAAATGAATTTTTTTTCACTTTAAATTTTTATTAACCTATTTTAAACCACTATAAACCCTCTCCAACCATTATTAAATCTACATAACTCCTCTACTAAACATTTTTATTGACTTATGTGTTTGAATGTGCATATTCACTAGTTTTTTATAGGACCATGTTAAATTTTACATGAAGAATATGAAAATAAATACCAAAAAATGCACAAATAAACTTTATATAAAAAATAAAAACCTTACAAATGATATAAATAGGATCATGAACTTGTTTTATAATGTCTTTCTTTTAGTGATCAATTCACATAATCAAATTCCAATGTGCATACACAGAAAATATGACATGTTTTCAATTTGTCTTAAATAAAAAGAATTTATCTTATTATTCATTGAAAATAGAGCCTATAAAAACTTACATAAATAAATAAAAATGAAAATCCAACCTTTTTTAAATTTATAACCACTCTAACTACCTTTTAGGACCTTCTAATTGTCACTAAAATGCTAGTTAAGAAGTATAAACACATACAAAGTTGTTGTTCCATACATCCATGAATTTGGACCTATGCTATGGATTTAGGGGGTCCTTAAGAGACAATTACAACATGTTTTAAACTTGATAATTTCCTTTACTCAACTCTACAATGATAATTCTAAGAAAACAAATCAAATTTTTAAAAACTGAGTTTTGACAAGAAAGTAGAAATTGTAAAGTTATCAAGCTAGGACAAAAACCAACATCTATATTTGAAAAATAAGGATGGTATAAGAATAAAAATACCTTATATACAATAATCAAGCAAAAATTTGATTAAATAAACCAAAATTGATGCAAAAACCATCTAAGAAGTGATGTTCCTACATCATAATCCTAGGGAAAGAGGAAAAAACTCAAGGACTATTATCCTTGATTGTTTTTAGAGTACTCCCATGAATTTTGATGTCATGTTAAGTCATCAATGTAGCATATTAAATTTTTTTGTGTTTCAATTTGACAAGATACCTAAAATATTGCTTGTTTCTAGTCTATTAAATCACCTTCTTATCTAGTATTCATTCCTACTCTTCTGACTTGGATTGAGGCAATTGTCATGCTCAGCTCATACATGAAACATTTACAGAAATTATAACACTCTAGGATGACAAAAATAGAGGAACTTTACCTTCTTACATGAGGGTTTTAGATTTGCATTCTCCCCTTGAACTGGGCATTCATGTTTTTTAAACTACATGTCTTCTATGACATATTTTGTATAAAGATGGGTAAACCCCATGGCCTAATCTTTTTTTTTTTTTATAGTTATATTTTTTGCATTTTTAATGCACTCACTACAAGCTGTAACCTTTGGGGAGAAATGAAGTTGAATATTTGCCTTTCTTGACTCTAGAGATCTGTGTGTGTGTAAGTTATTTGATTATTTGTGGAATCTTTGTCTCTTTTATTTTAATCTCAAGAAAATTCATATGTGGTATTTTATCCTCTTGATAATATTATTTAGAATAAAGATATTTTTACCTTTTGTGAAAACTAACTAAAAACTACGTCTGATTTCTATTTGCATAAGTTTGTGCTAAAATAGATTAAACATAACTTATGCTATTTTGTGTTTATCAAGCAATCATTTAGATCCATTATAAAATATTTGGTGAAATCACCATATTTTTAGTTTTATACAAATTTAATTTATTCACCCTTTTCCTATTCAAAACCCTATTGTAGGATTCAAAAGCACTAAAGAGCAAGATTTCCACAAAATCAATATTTTATCAATTTGCATCAGATTTAGTGAAAGGGAGCCAAACTTATTCAAAGACTAACTCCAATTCACCAAAGTCCCATAGATTTGGGAGGTTTTGATATTGTATCATTAGGAATTTTTCACAAGAAGCTATAGAATCAAGATAGGTGCAATCTTATGTGATAACATAGGGATTCCAAAAAATTCTGACCACCTTGAGTTACACAGTGATGGATTCAAGCACACCCTAAGTTATTAAGCAATATATAGTTCCAATGATGATTGGGGCATACAAAATCCAATACAAGTGTTTCAATGAAGAAATTATCCAATGGTTCTATCCTCTATAGTGATGTAGAGCAACTTGTGCAAAAGTCTCAACCCTACAAATCATATACACTTTTCAAGACCTTAATGCCTTCATTTTAGCCCTCTTTTATGATTTTTTTGCTTGTAAATAAAATAAGGGATTAAATTACAGAAAATAAGGACCATTTAAATTACCCTCTATCAAATTTTATCTCTCCACAAATTTTATTGGCTTGAAACAACATCTAGACCACTTTTCTAGCCCTTGTTCTCTTAGAATTAGGTCTCCCCAAAGCCAAATGCCACACATTCCACTTATACATATTGTAATTATAGGTATAGGGTAGAAACATATTAAATATGTTATAATACCTTAAAACATTGTCAACTAAATTTTTTTGAATTTTTTCTTGGTTACAACTCCTTAAAATGTCTTTTTGATCTCAAAACCCTAACTCAGGGTTTCCTAGTTTTATGCAGACCTAAGATGGGTAATAGAAGGATATTTAGATTTAAAAGGACATTTTGTTCACTATAAAAGTTTATTAACCTATTTTAACTCCTTATAAACCCTCTCCAACCGTTATTAAATCTCCATAACTCCTCTACTAAATATTTTTATTGACTTATGTGTTTGACTATGTATGTTCACTAGGTTTTTACAGGAATATGTTAACTTTTATACAAAGAATGTGAAAAAAATGCCCAAAAAATAAAAAATAAAAACCTTACCAATGATTTCAAAATGATAATAAACTTTTTTTATTATGTCTTTCTTTTATTGATCAGTTCACATAATCAAATTCTAATGTGCATACACAGAAAACATGACACATTTACAACGTTTCTTTAATAACAAGAATTTATCTTGTTATTCCTTGAAAATAAAACCTATAAAACTTAAATAAATAAATAAAAATGAAAATCCAACATGTTTTACATTCATAACCACTCTAACTACCTTTTAGGACCTTCTAATGGTCACATAAAAGCTAGTTAAGAAGTATGAACACACACAAAGTTGTTGTTCCATACATCCATGACTTTGGACCCATGATATGGATTTAGGGGGTCATTAAGATAAAATTAAAACATGTTTTAAAATTTATAAGTTCCTTCACTCAACTCTAAAAGGATAATTCTAAGAAAACAAATAAAATTTTTAAAGATTAAGTTTTGACAAGAAAGTAAAAATTTGAAAGTTATCAAGGTAAGACTAAAACCAACATCTAGATTTGAAAAATAAGGATGGTATAAGAATAAAAAGACATTATAGACAATAATAAAGCCAAAATTTAAAAAAATAAACAAAAATTAAGGTGAAAACCATCCTAGAAGTGATGTTCTTGCATCATACTCCTAGGGAAAGAGAAAAAAATTCAAGGACTGTTGTTCATGAGTAATTCTAGAGTACTCCCATGCATTTTGATGTCATGTTAAGTCATCCATGTAGTATATTTAATTTCTTTGTGTTTCCATTTGACTATATACCTAAAATATTACTTGTCTCTAGTCTATAATATCACCTTATTATCTAATATGCATTCTAACTCTTTTAACTTGGTTTGATACAATTATGTTACCCAATATGGACCTGTTGTAGTTTTTACTTCTAGTGTGTCTCAACATCTTACTCATTATTTGTAAGGTTAAAAGTATTCAACATTAAATATTGGTGATATGCCTACACCACTAGGCAACTCCAACTTGTAGGCATTGTTAGCCATTTTCCTAAGTACCTTACAAGGATTGGTTTTCTTCATCTTCAACTTATTATACTTACCTCTTAGAAACCTATCTTTCAGTTACAACCAAGTCTCTAATTTGAAAACTCACCTCTCTTATACTTACATATACCTATTTTTTATACTTTTCCATATTAGCCTCTAGATGTTTCCTTACCTATTCATATAACTCCTTCATTACCATTGTAAATTCTTCATCTTCAACACTCCTCTTATCCATATGACTGATATTTATAATTTTAAACACTCCTATAGGTTTCATACCATATATCACTTGGAAAGGACTCATGTCAATACTCTTATTTATGGAATCATTATAATCAAACTCTGCTTGATGTAGTGTAGTATCCCACTACTTTGGATTGTTCTTAGATAAACATGTCAATAGGTTCCCTAAGATTCTATTAACCACCTAAGTTTGACCATTTATCTAAGGGTGGTAAGCTAAACTAAAACACAAGTTTGTTCCTAGCTTTCTCCATAGTGTTCTCCTAAAATGACTAAGGAACTTAGTGTCGCTATCAGATACAATGTTTAATGGAAGTCTATGAATCCTTACAACTTCTTTGAAAAACAAATTTGCCACATGGATGGCATCATTAGTAGTCCTACTGATTAAAATTTTTGGGGAATATTAGAGTTTTATTCCTTTTTAGTTAAGGGTATGGATTAATAAACCATTAAATAATATTGAAATAATTATAGTCCTAATTTGTATATTTTATTTATCTTTTATACCTTACTAAAAATAGAAATAAATTAGGAGAAATATAATTTAGATTAAAATAGGTTGAAATGGTTGTTATAAGGTCTAAAACTAGCTATACAGAATTGAGATAGTGTCATATATCAAAATCTACATTTCATTTTGTAAAAGGATAAGAATGCTAAAAATAGGACACCCTAGGATATAATGTTATTGTCCTCTTCTATCACTATTTTCCAAACTACTCACAAAGACTTGATTATTTTGGGTTCTTTATGTTATTTTTATGTGAGTCTACCTATGAAATTTAGAATGCTGAATGTCAATGGCGATCATTATAGAGATATTTTAATCTTTAAAACCCTAACCCTCTATCATGTTTTATTAATAGGGTTTGAATTAATTGAAAAGGGGGGTTAGTGTTTGTAAGATCCACTAAACATGTGATCCACACCATTTGTGTGGGCACACTTCCTACATATCAATACTTTGAAGAAGAATCGATCCATATGTAGTTCTCCCACTTGATGTGATCTATGAAATAGTGTAATGTAGATGCAAAAATGACAAATTGAGAGTGATGGAGGTGGTCAGGGATTGGTGTGAGAGTTTGAATGTGTTTGGAGCTATGTTGGGTGACTTTATGTAGAGAATAGGAAAGTTTTCCTTAGTTGTTTATTTATATTCTTGATTACTTTGTAAGATTTATCACCTCCCTTTATAAATGGACTTTGAATGGGAATTTATAGGGAACTATCGGTCATGGGTTAAATGTATTCACACTAGGCCAACATGATGAAGGATAGCAATTAGATGGAATTGACCGTTTGAGCTCAAAGGGTGATTGGACAAGAGTGTTGAAAATAGGACACCCTAAGGTCTAACGCTATAGTCTAGGTATGTTGCTCCTATCCTATAAACTCAAAACCTAAGGGAATAGGATTGGCTTAGGAAGTAGAGTTTGGGTGAGCTATAATGACTATTTAGAAGGCCTTAGATAAATGGTAATGAGTAAAAAGGTGTTTAGAAGGGTCATGAGAGCATGAAAGGACCTATGGATTGGGTGTCACAAGCTACACTCAAGATACCAATTTGGACATTTTATATGACTACATTTACCTCCCTTTATTCTAGTGATACAACAAAGTGAAACAATAGGATAAAGGAAAATTAGAAAGTGTACCTAAACTTACCTATAAGGGTGAATCCCATGAAGATGTGTGATGCTAATTTTGCATAGAGAGAACATCATGAAGTGTAAATCTCTAAGAGAAAATAAAGGGTAGGTATATTCTTACTAGACATGCTATCTAAAATAAGAATGTAAAAAATATGAGTAAAAGAGAGAGGAAGAGAAAAGAAAAAATAGACCTCACTAGGTATGTTAACCAATATAGAACTTGTGATTTTGAATGATGTTGCGTATGTGTTATACCAAAATTAATATCATGAATAGATCTGAGTGCTCAATTCTCTGAGAGTGGCTCAAAAATGCAAAGGCTATCCCTTTGGCCCCATCATCACCCACTAAGTGAATCTATTTGATCATGCATGTGATAATTGATGTTTGGAATATGTGTCCAATCCCTCTAAGTAATTTTCTCAATAATAAAAAGGCTATCTAGTCTTTTGACTCCATCATTGCCCACTAAGTGAAACTATAAACTGATACTAGTATGAATGTGTGTCAAATGAGATGGATTATGAATCCCATGAATGATATATAATTTGATAATGTGGTGTGGATATCCTAATGTTTACTAGAAATTAAGCCAATCTTGGCCACTTCAAGAGGTGGAGATTAGGCTTGTATAAAAGCCACTCTAAAACTTGGAACTAGGCTTATGGGAAAGCCACTCAAGAATGATGTCAACCACATGTAGATGGAATAAGACACACAAATATTGAGAATTATTGGGTAATGTACTCAACTCAGAAAGAATATAAGTCAAATGTGTTATGCACATTTCCCCAAATCACTAGAATCTAAAACATGGATTTTAGTCTAGAAGTTTTATCAGCTACCCAATCTAAAACTAAATGTGAGATCCATCATGCCACGTATGATTCCACCTATATCTCGATTCTCTAAGAAAAACTATACTAAAACTATTGATTCTAAACTATATTATAGTTGAAAAAACTATAATTGAACTTACCTTTCTATCTATTTTTGGAAAATTTAGGTTTTTTGCTATTTGGATAGGAGCATTAACAACAAGACACCTTAGTGTCTAGCACTATAATCCAAGTCTAGTGCTCTTATCCTTTAAGTTTTCTAATCACTATTATATGTTTTTCACCATTTTTATGATCTAGTCTACCTGGTTTGAATTTTAGTTATTGTTTTAAGTGTTTTGAAAATTAATTTTTTTATCGATAGAAGGCTCTGATCTCTATGACAAAACCCCTATTTATTTCCCCCTCTTCTAAGGGTAGGAATGAAGAACCTGTAATGATTACACTCACAAGAAATATCCCTATAAGTGTGTTATGATGAGAAATAAATGATATAGAAATGATAATCAAAATGATGTCTCAAGATATAACATAGTTTGTATTGGAAATTGTTAGATTAATAGCAGTATGCCTAGATAGGTGTAACAATGTAATAGCATGTGTAGTATACTGAATTGAAAGTAGAAATGTTAGTTTTTATTTTTCAAGGAGGGATGGAGGATGATGCCCATCATAGCATCTAAGAAAGTAAGATAATGCATGATATGGATAATGGAATTACAAATAATTGAGAGATAATCAAGCAAAAAAGCACGTAAGGCAATAAGAAAGAAGCATATAAAAGTGGCCAAGGGGCCAATTAAATAAGGGACATGGGCAAATGTAACTCAAACTATAAATAAATAATTCCATATGTTCAAATTCTATATACACATAAAATTGAAAATAAGTAAGGTTAACATGAGGACCATAATCACATATAAGAGTATAAGTAAAGGACTAGCAAATATCGTAAAACACATAGAAGAGATAAAATAGGAACTAAGAAATGAAATCATGTAATATCCTTTAAATATAATTGCATCTAACTAATCAAATTAAAAAGTGAAAGTATGCAAAACATGCAGTACAAGACTAGGTATATGCTAAGAAATACATAAGTGTTATATACTATTGAGTGTCGATAGAATATTCTTTGTAAGCTAGTAACTAATGTAAATCAAAATAATAACTAGAGTGTGTGGTGTAGTAGTGAAATAACTTGGATGGTGTAGTCATGGAGAAGATGCCCCTAGTGGGTAGATATATCGATGTGTGTCTCGAATGTAGAAGTAGGATGCCCCCTAAATGGGTAGAGTGAAGCAATCAAGGATTTAGATGTCATTACACACACTCAAATAAGATCAAGTGAAGCATGGTAATGTTGATAAATTGACAAAAAATAGCTTAGAATAACAAATGTCAGTCTATCATGGTATTATAAATGTAAATCATGGATAATACATACAATTTAAATGTTTTTGGTGTCTTTGATTTGTTTGAATGTTTTTGTATTTTGGCATATTTGAATGTTTTTTTATTTTGAATTAAGCTATATAAAATCAATCATAAGGAGACTATGTATAATTAAGCTTAGAAAATATGTACAAGTAAGCAAAAATAAGCTATGTATAAGAAATATGGAGAAGAAATGATACCAATCGATGAGTCTCATAAAAGACTTCCTATAATGGTGTCTTATATCAAACAAAAGAACTATGCATGATTGTGAAGCATGAGGGAATGGTTAATATGAGTCTAAATATTTAGATTAATTTTTGATATCTTATAAATAATAATAACCTATATTATTCCACTCATCATCATTATCTTGATTTTGAACCAATGGAATGCTAGTGTTGACTTTTGTTGTATATGTATCTTTTCCTTTGATAAATTATTATGTGCATGATTTGCCTTAGGATTTTCAATAAATCCCAAACCTTGGTGATAATCATTATAAAATTCTAGAATAGGAGTGGTTATTCCTTGAGCATGCTTTCCCAACCATTGGTATTGATAATCAAACTTTTATAGATATTTTTGACCAAAACCATACTAATTTGAAAGTTGAGCCTTATTTTGGAGAGGTAGATTTGCATATTTTTTGTACTTTACCTATGCTTGTGGTACTATTTTTTGCTCTGATTTTTCTTTTTGATCCTTTTGTTATTATGAGTTATGCTCTAGAAACCAATTTTATACTACTTTTAAATTTGACCCATTATGAATGTGTTCCTATGTCATTGTAGATTGTTTGACTGATTTACCTTGTATAGGGTCCTCATTAGTAATTATCTATTGTATATGTTTTTTCAATGCCAAACATGAATTTGTGTGATGCCCATGCATTCTATGGTATGCAAAATAATATTTACATTTTCTCATTGGATGTAGAAGAGGTAGTTTGATCAACTTAGATTTAATCATTTCCGTTAGTACTTTACTTTAACTCTTATTTTATCTTTGACTTCCTTTTGAATCACTAGTTGTAGAGTTACTTTGTTGTGATTTATTTTTTGATATGTAACATTATTTGAAATAAATTGACTAGATGAAGGTGCATATACATGATTGACATAAGGGTGCCTTTGAGGCTTTTGTATTATAATCTAATTTTCCAGTGTTGTGATTTTTTTATGTAATAGTTGATTCTATGTTTGTAAATCTGAAATTAACTTTCTTATACTGGTTATTCGATTCCTTAGAGCCTCATAAGTGCAAACCCTAGTTGCTTTTGATTGAACATGTAAGCACATATGTTGTGATGAAAACTGATCTTACACTGCTCTGAAAAAGTCCTCTCATTCAAGGGAAAGAAGATAGAATGAAAATAAAAGAGGAAAAGGACCTCTCAAGGAAAAAGGAATGTAGAGAGAGAGAGAGAGGGGATAGCATTGGTTGTTTGAAATAAATCAGAAATCTACTGGTTAATAAGTCAAGGGGATGGCGCCCCTACTAGCAGAAAAGGGGCAAGAGAATTGAAAGAACATTTTGAAGAAAATTGTGAGACTTTTTTTTCAATAGCCTATTTGGTAAGAGAACGTTGATCTATGGTGAAGGATATGAATTTGGGAAGGTTTTTAGGCCGAGCCGGGGGACGTTTGATTCTATTTTGAAAGACATTTTCTTTGGCTGTGGAAATGTGAATAAGTTGCATGTTGGTAACAAGAATGATTTGACAGTGAAGAAAGTAGTTGATTCTCAAATAGCTAAGGCATTTGTGGATGAGATTGGGATTCCATTTTTTTAGAGACAAGTGCCAAGAACGCAAAAAATGTTGAGGAAGTATTCATGACTATGGCTGCTGAAATAAAGATCATGATATATTATTTGGGTGCAGCAGCCTGTTAAATGTTTAGACAATTGAACAGCAACAACCAAAGCCTCGTCTGTGTAGTGCAGCTTGTAATGGATCTTGTATTGTTCATGTAGACCCCGTATGATTTTTATGACCTCGTCCATAGAGAGCTCTAGACAAAGTTCTATTATGTAAGTGAAAACAAAAGTTCTTTGCAAGGATTTATTTATTTCTATTTTTGACTCATATGTAATTATAAAGGATCCATGAGAACTCTGTATAAAGTGCACAATTCCCCAATGGAGAGTTTGTTGATTTGATAAGGTATTTAAATTTTACTGTGCTTTGTATCCATAAGCCGGATACCTTTTGTTTTGGGCTATGCTATCAAATCGGTGGTTGGGCTGAATTCATATAGCCACTAAAAAGCTTGAAATTTTAGGGTGAATGAGAAAAGCTATAGAAGCCCATGAACTGTATACATTCAAGTTTTGACAGCAATGCTAACCATGGTAAAAAAAATCCAATACATTGACTGTCTCTGCTGCTGTCTGCTAGCTGACAAGATCCATTACAAAAATAGAGGGCCTTCATTTTGCTATGGTTGTTGCTTTTTTTAATGATATTATAACCAAACCTCTTCTTGAGGGTGCTTTGGATGCTTTTAGAAGACATTCTGTTAGAGAAGAAGACATTGATGTGATTTTGAATGGTATACATCAACTATTTTAAGATTTCAGTTTTGGCATATCATCTGCATGAGCAATGCCAAGATTGTTCATTTTTTTTTATTGAACGAAGTACTATCTTAAAGACAAGAAGCTTTAGTTTCTGCAATAACTGTGGCTTGTTGAAAATTGAGTCCATCTATGATATTATTTTATCAAATAATCTGGGTCCCGGGCAGCTTTGAGATACCCTTAGTTGCGCAAACTGTGGCAAAGTCAGGGAAGTACCATGCAGTGATATGCATTGAAGCTATGGTAAGAGGTTGAAGTAAAAGACTTGTATGCTATTTTAAAATGAGAAGCTTTAACAATTTTCAAAGAAAGCACAGCTAATTTCATAAATTAGAAGATTAAGGAATAATCTATTTTGGAACCATGAAGTTCATTGTTTGTAGTCTAAGGCAAAGGCGGTTTACATCATGTTGAAGAGTGCTTGAAGAATCTATAGGCTAAATGTATGCATTAAGAACAATATTATAGGCTGCTTTACCTTTTAAAGGGGTGATATCATGGACTTGGTTAGAGGGAAGGTAGATATCACCCTCTTGGGGGAGAGAAGAAGAAGTAAATCCTTTCTTGTGCATAATATATGGCATTGAAACTTGACAGGTGGTTGTTAGCTTATTCAATGGATCCTCTAAGTATGTAAGGATTTTATTCTTAGTTGAATTAAAAATGATAGAGAAATAGCATGTGGAAGAAGTAATGACATATTGTATTAAATAAAATTAAATATTGTGTTGAAGGAAATGGATCTTAACATTTTTATCAATAAATTGTTTAATATCATCCTTTATTATGAAAAGTAAGCATGAAAGGGAAAGAATGAAGCTTTGCGTTAACATATAGTATACTTCATCATTCATATGAATGAGAGGACTGAGTATGGACTCTTTATTATTTGCAAGAAATATTATGAAATAAGTGAAATGCATTTTTGAGTTTATATGTGAAATCTGATTTAAATGTAAGGTGATACATCAAGTATACAAAGGGACAAAGTATATGCAACCAGGGTTTGAAAGAAAATGATTTTAAAAAATTACTATGGTAATTTTAAAAATTAAATGTGAAAATTTGATTTTAAATATGCAATAGAAAATAAAAACAATATTGAGAACTACTATAAGCAATTGGGGTTTGAATGAAATTATTTTTAAAATTACTAAGGTAGATTTAAAAATTAAATATGAAATAAAAATCATAAAAATACTAGAAAAATACTGGGACCTAGTATATGCAACTAGGGTTTAAAATAAATGATTTTAAAAATTACTATGATAAATTTAAAAATTTAAATGTAAATTATGATTTAAATATTCATGAAAAATCATAAAAATACTATAAAAATAAGAAGGAATTTTCCCTAGTGTTTCTATGGCTTTTGTGTGTAAACAAAATAAGTTGGATTTATCAAATGATTTAACTATTTTGGGAATATTAGAGTTTTATTCCTATTTTAGTTAAGGGTCTAGATTAATAAATTAGTAGATTATATTTTAATAATTATAGTCTTGATTTGTATATTTTATTTTTCTTTTATACCTTTCTAAAAATAGAAATAAATTAAGATAAATATAACTTAGATTTTAAAAGGTTGAAACAATTGTTGTAGGGTCTAATCCTAACTGTGCACGATAGGGATAGTGTCAAAAATAAGAATCTAGCTTTAATTTTGAAAAAGGATAGGACCACCAAAAATAAGACACCCTAAGGATTGACACTATTATCCTATTTTGATGTTGTTGTCCAATCTACTCATAGAGATATAATCTTTCTAGATTCTTTACACTACTCTTGTGTGAGCCTGTCAGTGAAATTTTAAATGTTGAATGTCGATGACACTTGTTGTCAAGATATTTTAATCTTTAAAACCCTAACCCTCTATCAAACTTGATAAATCGTATTTGAATCATTTGAAAATGGGGGGTTAGTGTGTGTAAGATGCACTGAACATGTGATACACACCCCTTGTGTGGTCACACTACCTACATACCAATACTCTGAAGAGGGATCAAGCCATATGTAGTTCTCCCACTTGATGTGATTTGTGAAATAGTGTAACATGGATGTAAAAATTATAAATTGAGAATGATTAAGGTGGATAGGGACTAGTTTTAGAGTTTGAATATGTTTGCATCTATGTTGGGTGATCATATGCAGACAATAGGAAAGTTTGCCTTAGTGGTTTGTTTGTATTCTTGCTTTCTTTGTAATATTTATCACCTCCCTTTGTAAAATGACTTTGAATGGGATTTTATAAGGAAATATTGGTCATGGGTTAAATGTATTTATGTTAGGCTAATATGATGAAGGATAAGAATCAGATGGAATTGGCCATTTGGGCTCAAATTGTGATTGGATAAGAGCACTAAAAATAGGACACCCTAGGGTCTAGTGCTATATTCTAATTATGACACTCTTGTCCTAAAATCTTGGGACATGGGGGATATGATTGGCCTAGGAAATAGAGTCTAGGTGAGTTATAATGACCATCTAGAAGGCTACAAATGATTGGTAATAAGAAAAAAGGTGTCTAGAAGGGCCACAAGAGCAAGTAATAAGTACCTATGGATTGGGTGTCACAAGCCACATTTAAACTACCAATTTGGACATTTTATATGACTACACCTACATGGAAATAATTGTGTCATTTTATAAAATTTATCCTCAACTACATATATTGAGTCAAAAACTCTTTGTTTCCTAGGCAATCCCATAACAAAGTCCATGCTTATAGATTCCCAAGGCTTATTTGGGACTAGTAGAGGTTGATACAAAATTGCATTAGTACTCTTACCTTTATCTAATTGACAAATTTTACATCCATCAACATACCTCCTCACTTTTATTTTCATCTTAGGATAATAATAGTGTATAGTGAGTTGTTCCAACATATTATCAAGCCCAAAGTGGCCTTACATACTCCCAATATGATTTTATTGGATCATATTCTCCCTTATTAAACTTCTTGGCACACATAGATTTACCCCTTTGAACATAAGTCCATATTGTAATACATAGTCCAACCATGGTTCTTTTTTTAGTGTAGTTAGGTGATTTTGAGCATTATATTCTTACTTGAAGTCTTCATCATCTTCATATATTTAATTGAGTGATTCAATTCTAACACTCTCAAGTTTTACCTCATGCACTGATAAGACTCTCCTACTCAATGCATCTACATCCTTATTACTTTATCATTGTTTATGATTGATGGTGAAGGTGAAATTATGCATGTATTCCACCCAAGTCATGTGTCTTTGGTTCAATTTAGGCTAATTGGTTATGAACTAAAGTGCATTATTTTTTGTATAGACAATAAACTCCTTTGGAATTAGACAATTCATTTACTTCTTCAATTCTTGTACCATTGCATATAACTCCAATTCATAGGATGCGCAATTATTCTTGGCATAATTCATATTTTCATTGAAATAAGCTATAGGCATACCAACTTGGCTCAATACAACCCCTATTTCCACTCCACTTGCATCACATTCTATTTGAAACACTTTGTTGAAGTCTAGTAATGCTCATATAGGTTGATCCATTATCCTTTGATTCAAGTATTGAAAAATTCTCTTAGATTTCTCACTCTAAACAAACCTCTTATTGTCTCCCTTAATGGTATATATTATAGGATCACATATCCCACTCAAATTCCTAAAGAAATTCTTACACAAACTTGTAAGACCATGAAAGCTTCTTACCTCTCTGGTTATCCTAGGTGTTGTCCACTCCATGTTTGACTTAACCTTGTTCTTATCCATATTTAACATTGCTTGAGAGATGAAAATTATAAGGTATAATAGTTTTGACTTCATAAGTTCATACTTCTTGAGGTTGATTAAGAACCTTTCTTTTGACAACCTCCTCTTGACTAGATGCAAATGGTGAAGATGTTCCTCCTTGATATGACAATAGATAAGTATGTCATCCAAATATACCACTAAAAATTTTCTTATTAAATAATTGGACTTCATTAATCAATATTATGAAAGTTATTGGTGCATTGGTCAAACAAAATAGCATAACCAACCATTCATACAATTGTTAATTTGTTTTGAAAGGGGTTTTCCACTTATCCCCTTGTCTGATCCTAATCTGATAGTACCCACTCTTGAGATCAATTTAGGAAAAATATCTTAATCCAATCAAATAATCCATCAAATATTCCATCATATAAAGTGGAAACCTATATCTAATGGTGATCTTATTGATAGACCTAGAATAAGTACACATTCCCACTCATCTTCCTTCTTAGGCACCAACACTGTAGGTATTACATAAGGACTAAGAGTTTATTTGATTAGTAATTTTTATAGAATATATTATACTTTAATCTTCATCTCTAAATTTTATTTAGGGTTGATATTATAGGATGCCTTCTTAGGCAAGCTTGCTCTAAGAAAAAAGTCTAGATGATGAGTGATGTTCCTCATAGGTGACAATGTATTTGGTAGTTGAACAACCACTATTTATGCATACTCCTCCAATATGTTTTTTATTTCTTGAGTTGAATAATTGATCTTTATGTCTATAATAATAGTCCTAGGCTTGAATACCAATGCAAATCCAAACTCCTCTTAGTTCATGGCACTTAGAAACTCTTTACCATTTACTAACATCATGTTTGACCTAACTTGTTGGTCATTATCTTCATCTTTAATGGAAAGCAAGGCATGACTAACTCCATCATTCAAAAATGTGCACACATTTATCCTTCCATAATGAGTGGTTTTCCTATCATATTTCCAAGGCCTCCCAAGAAGCATATGATAAAGATCCATGGGGATGACATCACAAAGGACCTTGTCCTTGTACCTTCCAACTTGGAATTCCACCCAAATTCTATCACTTACCAAGACTTAGTAACCCTTATTTAACCATGATACCTTGTATGGTGTGGAATGATGAAACTTATTAAATCTATGCTTATTAATCATTTCAATAGAAACTAGATTATCCATACTTCCTAAATCTATGACCATTTTACAATATTTACCTTGGCATTTACAAGAGTCTTGAAAAAGAGTTTTCCTTTGTAGTGGCTCCTTATCCTTGGGTGGCTTGATAAAAATCCTCCTCATTAGCAATGACTCTTATACCTTAGCTTTCTCCACAAGTGATGGAGAACAAACACTCGTCTCCTTAACTCCTTATGTAATCTAATTTCTTCCTTTAGGTTTTGGGCTCCCTATTAGCTAATCCTTTATGCATTCCCATGATATATGTCTAAAAAACTTATTGAATCTTAAATAAATTCCTACAAATCCACCTGATCCTCTACCCCTTGGTGCATATCCACTACTAAAATAAGGCCACCTACCTCTAAATCCTCTTCTTGAACTAGATGGATACTCATGTGAGGTACTAAACTCTCCTTGAATACTTGTTTGTGAATATCCTCTACCTAATTATTATTGTATACCTCAAAAAAAATTACCTTTACCTTTTTTATATTTTTTTTGTTAACCATTAAGTTTACCTTCAGCTTGTAATGCCGATTGGTAGCACTCTTCTAGTGTCTTTGGACTAGCAAGACTCAACTCATCCTAAAATTTTTATCTCAATCCATTGAGATACATAGTCACCTTGTCATTTTCATCTTACATATGAATTGATCTAATGCTCAATTTGTATAACTCTTTATTTTACTCTCTTATCCCCATCTCTTTCTATTTCAAGTTTTGAAGTTTCATGTACAAGTTGGTGATGTAGTCACTAGGAGAGAATTTTCTCTTCAATTTTTCAACCATCCTATCCCAAGACTTAATTTTGGAATTTTATTTCTTCCTTCTCTCATCATGTATGTAATCCCACCATAGATATTCATGAACATTCATAATGTTACTAACAAACTTCACTTGTTACTCTTCTAGTACATCCTCAAAATCAAAGTACTTATGCAACTCTCTTATCCAATCAAGGATTTATTTAGTACTAAGGCTACCTACATATATTAGAAGATATAATTTGGGATTATATACATAACCTTTCACAACCTTTAGTATTCTCTTAAATTTTTTCTCCTTAGTCTCTCTCTCTCTCTTTCTTTTATCTTCCAATTTTGGTGCATGTGGTTCTTTTTCCTCTTGGTCACTCAAATCACCTATGACTACTCCCTTCCTATAATTAACCTAAAATACTTTGAGTATCCCATAAAACATGAATATAAGGTTCCCCAACTATTTTATAATGGCATCTTTCATTTGTATGGATGCTTCTCTCTCACATGTTGCATTCTTCCTTGGTGGCATCTTGTCTTCTCTCAATCAATTTGTCAAACAGCTTCTAGCTTATCTTCCTCTCAAGGAATCTCTCATTATACAATTACTTGTAGGTGTTTTATTTTGGATATGATACCAAGATTATGTGTAGAAAAATTTCAAAAATTCTTAACCTTTCAAATTGTATACACTTCTCAAGACTTGAAGGCCTTCTTTGTAGCCTTTTTGTGGTTTTATTGCTTGCATATAAAATCAAGGATTGAATTTCAGAAACTAAGGACAATTTAAATAACCCTCTATCAATTTTTACCTATCCACAAATTTTATTCACCTAAAAAAAATTTGAGGCCACTTTTTTAGCCCTTGCTCTCTTGAAATTGGGTCTCCCAAAAGCCTAATTGCACACATTCCACTTTTTACACATATTCGACACCTTAGAGTTAGAAAATGGTCTTAAAAGTTTATAAAAATTAATGAAATGTTGTGAACATATGTTTAGGAAATAAAATTACACTATTAAATCCCTAGTCACCTATGACATAACTTGACCATGACTTATCACCTCATGACATGCCTAAATGACTTATATGACCAAAATATGACTTTACCTTAATCTATCCAAACTTGCCTTAATAAATGCTAATAAGGTATTTTGGAATCAATACCTAAAGTTTCATTTTTTCCTATATGGGTCCTATTTAAACCTAAGGGGTCAAAATTGGATAATGGTTAATACTTATGGGAGCATAAATATGCATGTATAATACCTGGTTACTATTGTATATAAACTAACTATAATGTCTTCATAATGTTTAGAATATTACCTAGTTATCTTAATGATATTTGATAATATCATTATATGGCATAATGCCTTAATATATGAAGATAACAAAAGATAGATAATCTATATAAACTAGTAATAACATAATGATTATGTTATTATAATAATATTATGATTAGAATAATAAATTGTTTAATTTACCAGTATTGATAAAAAGAATATAATATACTTTGTCTTAGTCACATTATTATAAAATACATGAGGTTATTATATTTAATAAGTATTTAAAGATATTTAATAATCCTAAACACTAACCTATGATCTAAACCTAAGTTTTTGTTAGCATGCATAGACTACATTGAGATTTAAAAGTGTTAGTTATCATTGTGAATAATGTTAAAAGTGTAATTTTTGAATGGGATATACAAGGGCTTGTAATGTAAAACGTCATGCAAGGATTTTAAACAAAGATAATTATTAATGTATTGAGGAAAGTTTGAGTAAGAGAGAGATTAGGGATTTTCTTAGTTTCATTAATGGAAGTTAACGGTGCTTTTAGTCTATGTTGGAATAAAAAAATTGGATTTTGCATGGTGGCTGTGAGTTATGAAGTTGAATTCAAGTTTTAGATGGTAAGAGATATATGAATAAAATAATGATAAGAGGTGAGACTAGGTGAATAATGAGGCACAAAGAGGAGAAGATAAATTGAAGAGCAAAGAAGAGAAGGATTTATAGTTCATTAAGTTTAAATTTGGAAGCATTAAGAAGGTTGGAGATGAAATTACTTTCCTTTTTTATTAAATAATTTTGTATTTATTTTTGGGTTCTTAGGGTTTACAAAATGGGTTACATTTAATCAAGATGCAGACTTATCCCTGTGGATGGCTCATCCATCCACAAAACTAAGTCAGTGTCTTCTAAATTCCTATGATTGTAAACTAAATTTGCATGTGTATGAATCCATTAGGGTTAAATGGGTTTAGTTTTCTTAGACTATGTAATGCCCTAGTTCATGATATAAACCTAGGTATATGGTTTTGCAATATATATATTTTGGTTGAGTTTTCAAAACTCTCTCTCTATATATATACATATATGTAAAATTCTCCATACAGTGTGTGTGTGTGTGTGTGTGTGTGTGTATACATACATATATATATATATATAAATATAAATACATACATAAATATAATGTATATGTCATGAGTATATTATATAAACAATGTTTGAGTCAAAAGATGTTTGAGTGGGTTAAAATGGAATTATGTATATTATCAATTTGTTTAGTATATAGATATGAGGACTATTGATTTGATTAAGTATATATATGAATGAGACTATTGACTTAGTTAGTGTGTATATATGTCGACTATGTGTATTAGAAATTTAAAAGCAATGAAAATTAATATATAGGAATTGAGGTCATTTCTTCTTTGAATCTATGTATATATACATATATGTGGAATGTGTATTCAATAAATACAAAAATATGGTATATACATTTATATGTGGTCTGTGTATAATTAAAATTTAGATAGGGCACACACACACACATATAGAGTAAGTATATACTTATCACATGAAATTATGAATTTATGTATAAATTTTCAAGCCATTATCATAAGTCTTTAACACTATATATATATCTATAGATTGCATAATTATGTATTTTAAAATAGTGAAAATATACAGGTGTGGACTACATATTTATGTCATTCAAAATAGGGTATACTTGTAAATGGATTGTGTATATAAATTTTACTTTAAACTTTGAGTATAAATGTGTGTGTGTGTGTGTGTGTGTGTGTGTGTGTGTGTGTGTGTGTGTGTGTGCACGCATGTGCACACTAGAGTTTTATGTCTTAAACAATGTGAAAATTTACATAAATGAAATATGCACTTTAATTTATAACCTATGAGAATATATATGAATAAATCATAATACAAAAGTGAGAATGTGTGAACTATAGGGTTAACTGACATTCGAAATAAGAAACATATGTTTGAGGACTGTGTATACATATAAGTTTTAATGTGAAAGGATATAGGTTTAAGATTATTTTTAAAACCTATAATGAATTTGAGTCTTTGAAGCTTAAAAATATTATTGGGAAGTTGATAGTGACAAGGTTTATGAATTTTGTATTTGATGTTGATTTGATTTTATGGATACATATCAAAACTCATAATGAGTACAAAATTTAAATGGATAAACCAAGGATAAGTATATGTCTATTTCGGCCTATTGTTATATACTCTATTTCTAATAATTTATATACAGTATAAGGACTTAAAAAAAGGGGAAAAATAAGGTAATTAATTTGGAATGGTTTTGATCTTAATTAAATAATATCTTTTATGTTGAAAATTGTGAATCAAATTGAGGGTCTTAGGAAATGATGAGACCCTATTTAGATCTTCATGATTTTTCATGGAAAGTTAACGGCTTTTAGAATCATATAAGTTTCTTTATGAATAATGAAAAATACTCTTACAATGATAAAATAATAATTGTGTATTAAAACATATATTTTTGTGGCTATAAAATATTCAAGGTGCATAAATATATGAAATATATCTATATGAGAACTTAGGTTCTCATATACATATATAGATTATATTTATATATAGGGATGCATGCCTATAATTATACATTATGACTAATTAGATTAGTTTAAATAATCCTAAAAGATAGGATACTATAGTTATATGCATTAAGCTTTCCTAAAAGCATAATAGATTACATAAATGAAAGAATATGATTTTGGTTTATGAGATAAACAATCTTTTAAATAATTGAATAAAATGTACAATACACTATGCTATTATTGATTGTATTACATTTGAATTTACTTATGGAAATTAGAGCATGCAGTCTAAGTATATTTTGTACCTATTTGGTATAAATTGTAATTGATATGTTTATTATTTAAGTGGTAAATAATATGGAAAAATTTTATTCATACATTTGATGGACTAAATATATGCATAAAGATTATTCTTTTAGTATAGCATGTTTTATACCTACTAGTAGAAATAGTTTGTATGAATATATTGGTTATACTAATTTTAACCACATATTGCATTGTTGGAATTAACTAAGTAGTGAGATGAACTACACTATCTTACTTAGAATCACCAATGTCAGATGAAAGAAATATGATCAAGTGGTGTATATGAATTCGATTGATCCTAGAGATCAATAACTATTTGAAAATTTTGGCCAAAGTAATGTTTAGTTAAACATTGTCATTTTATATGTATGATTTACATGTTTGTGTGATATCATGTTAGAACATATTTTATTTATGGTACACATCATGTATTATAAATCTTATAACACATAGGTACTAGTTTGTCTCTCCAAATTCCCGTACCATCATTATCTACCCATCTATAAAGGAAGGGCCATTCCCGATTTGGGGGATTGTGTAAGGGATTGATGGTTTGTGGTTAGTGTGGCAAAGTCTTGGATGATATTATCCCTTCACAAAATAATACTTATTGGAGACTATACTTGATATTATCAAAGATACTAGAGTTCATGAGACTCATGATCTATGGAGCCTTGTATCTATTATTGTAATTATTATAGAAACATTACGCCTGATGGATATGTAATTAATTATTCATCTACATTGACAAAATTTGATGTATTGTTGTATCAGTTGTGGTTGGATTTTATGTTATTAGTTTCCTTATGCAATTATGTTTTGTTACACATAATACTAGTGATCAGTAACTATTAAATGTTATATATTTACTTTATGTTTAACATACTTATTTAGTATGCTAATGTCACTAATTAGATTCTCATGGTGTAATCTAATGAATATATATATATATATATATATATTTGGGTAAATCCTAGTGGGAATGTTACAGTTACACCTAACCCTTTTCACACATGATGATATCTACGAAGTTAATTTTTAATTTAATAAATATGTGAAAATAACAAAAACCACACCTTGGTAACATGTCTACCTAAGGTGTATTTCAAATCAAGAATGAATATGACACATTTCAAAAATAATTTATAGTAACTTCGATACCCAATAAAGAAAATTAAACACAATAATAACTAATTTTGACATTGATAGTGTAATAAAAATTGCAATAGATGATACAATGTTAACCCCTTTAATTTAAGAATGTATTAAACTTAATGAAATTAAACAATTGAAAAAGAAGTGTTGATATGTATTGATCTAATATGAAGATACAATAATCTACAAAAAATTATGGAATTATAAAATTCCTAAATTTTTAAAATAAAGTTAGGGTTAGAGATTGTGCATAGAAAAAATAGATTTGACTATGTAAACTTTATGTAATTGAAAACTATGTTAAATAGACCTACATACAAGGTTATATTTACAATAGTGACTCACAATTTATTGGGATAATTATACGAGAGGTAGACATGGATGCACTAAGGCCTAAAATGCTTTAAATAGATGATTAATTGAAATACTTTATAATAGATGCCATTGAGATACCATAATTTAAAAAAAAAATTGGATATAAATTGTTAGTGTTGTAGAGTTTAAATAGGATAAATAATGCTCTTTTGCTTAGTGTGTAGTGTTCTTTTCTAGAGAGATCCAATGAGGAGAGAATTTTTAGCCTTGATGTGATTTTATAGGAGAATATTTAGAATAATTTATATAACCAACTTGAAAAGATGCACATGAGAACCATTATGCAATGTATCAATATAAAAAAATGATATTTTGAGAATGGCAGACAAGGCCAGAATGCATCCATGCTCGAATAATGAGGACTTGTCCTAGAATATGAGAAACTATTGGGACACATCTGATAGGATCCTATGTGTTGAATAGGAATAAATACAACTGAAATAGGGATGTTTTCATGATATTTTCAATGTTTATAAGATAGTGAAGGATCTTCTATAGATTGTGATCCAATGAAATGGTGAATAGAATAAGTAAAGATAAGGATGAAAAGAATTAATATTGTTAAGCATTAATGATTAATTTTATGTGTCTACATACATAAATATATAACAATATTTAACTACCATACAAATAAATAGGATAAAAAAATGTGGATGATAAAAGTGTTGTGACTCAAACCTTGCACTAGTTGAATTGAAGGATTTCTCGATGAAACTATGGGTTCATCCCTAGTATGTGGAACCCTTGGATCCTTATGGTAAACCTCTAAACAGGGGTGACTTCCTTCTTAGACCTAATTCACTTGATTTAAGACCAGTTGCATACCTAATTCTATTTTCTAAAATACCTAACTAAACTTTGCTTTTGACTTGAAAAGGGGAAAGAGAAATGAAAATGCTTAAGTGGTGATTCACCAAGGATATAGAGAGCACCCATACTTGATATTAATATCTCAATAAAATATGTGAGAGATAAAGGTTTATGCATGATCTCTAGGTTAGAATTATTAGTTGCATAAGTATTTTATATGAAGGTGAATTGCATAATAAAAAGTCAAAAGGAATAGAGAATAATTCACAGCTAACTCATATACAAACTTGGTTTAACACAACATATGACTTGCAAAAGAATCTATCATTGTGTGAAAGTGTTAATAAATTAGATGAAAATGAAATGGAGAGTGAAACCTCCAAAAACATAAATAAAACATCTACAAACACATAATATACAAGAAAATGAATAAGGCAACTCAATCTATATTAAATTTCAAAGCTTGAGCATAGTATCATAAGCATGTAAAGAAGCATAATTTTGCTACACCAAGGAGAGGGATTTGTTTTACATCTAAAATTAGTCTATTTATAGACACTTCATTTTAATAAATCATAGAATAATAGATATAAATTATAATTGAATGAGGTAAGCTTGAAGATCAAAACTCCATCATGTCTCTATTGTTCCAAGTCAATTTCATTAATGACTGGGATGCTCTAGCTTCATGAGCTATTCTAGAAAGGTCCATATACAAGTGATAATGAGCCCATACACAATTAATTCTATCTTATCAATATAGACATGTAAGGGATATATTTTACTTTGGGATTGTGCCTTTTGTGCCACTGTATAAGCTCATGGATGTCTTCTAGTTGAAGTAAGATGAAGGAACTATCCTCTATTGGCTCCTGTAGCTAGTTTATCACTCATTTGTGCTCCTTTGGTGATTTTTTCATGTACATAACACTCACGATTCTAGTCTAAGACATTTTATTTATTTATTTATTCTTAGATTGGTGACTTTAGTCACCAGTAAGATTTTATAACCATTATCCTTACCTCAGACTTGTATGCTTTGATTAGCCGAGCTTTGAGTGCAACTTGGGATTTCTTCCCATTTATTATAGAAATGTGTCCTAATTTACTTTATGGATATTAAGTTTATTTCCACTTGGCATTATTCACATGGATTTCCTTGAAATATCCACTGTAAAATTTCTATCTCAATTTTGTCTATGTTTTTTGGGTTACCTTGGGATTTATGTCCAAACTCAATCTCATAATCTAAGCTCAAACTCATTCATTGACTCAACGAGCTCAATTTTAATAACAGATAAATATATTCACTATATATTCCCTTTTAAATCTTTTTAAATCACCTTATTTACCTAAATTAGGCTCCCATGTACTAATATTAAGTCATATTTGCCCAAAGTTGGAGTCTTCCTTGGTTGTGTTTGCTTTATCTTACAACCTAAGTTTAGTATCAATTTGTGTAACTAGGGCTTGGAATTAATAAATTGGTAAGGTATGACATATTCCTAATAGGAAGACTTCCATCAATTTCAATTCATTACATCATTGACATCCCCTAAGAACACATGGCATTTACTCATCCTCTCACACTTTCACTCAGCTTTAGGTCTTAATGACAATTTTTTTATCTCTATGCATATAAAATCCAAATTTTTATTCATACATTTTTCTTTTGAAAATTTTACTAATGATTGATCATGTAAAAACATGATAACTAATTGCATGAAAGAGTGACTCCCCCTCTTCACATATTTTAACATCAAGCATTTTGTATGACTTATATTATGAAAACTTTAGTCTTCATGTCTTTTGGTGTTGCATCTTTTGTTTTTAAATTTCTTGGCATGACTTATCTTTCCTTTGAAATTCATGATTTCATGTCAAAATAATGACAAATATTTCTATAAAAGTGTGAATACAAAACAATTTAAATAATTCATGCAAAAAACATGAATACTAAACTTTCCTATAGGTGTGAAGTATTTGATTTCTTCTTTTGGACTTAACCTCTTGTCAAAATTTGACTTCGCCAATATGGAGCTTTTATACACTTTAAATACAACTCAAAATTTTCATTTGTTTTATGACATGGGCCCATAAGATAAAATGGAGATCCTAAAAGTAAGGTGACTCAAGACTCAACATTATGGAAACATCTATGTGATCTTTCCCTATTAATCAGGGACTAATTACCTTTTTCAATCCATTAAGCATGGATTTATTGAATATTTTATCTCATAAAACCATTTTAATCTTGAGAAGAGACTATTTATTATATACTTATGTCACTTTTCATCATATTTATATAGGTAATCTTCATAAAGCATATTTTATTTTATATTTTAACAACTCCATGAAGATTCAGTGTTTCATGTCTATGTCCTTAAAATTTTTGATTTATGGGGTCATGAAAGGCCTTGGAGCACATGATATGAGAGAATAATTGACCTATTTCTTGAATCATCTTCCCTATTGCATCAATCATGTTCTTTTCCACAATGTTGCACCCTCTTTCTGTAATTGCCATCAATTTTACTACAGATAGAGGCATTAAATTTTTACCCAAATGGACTAGTTGAAATAATCTTAGACAAACTTTATCAGTTTAATAATTTGAAAATATTCTCAAGGTTTGTCTTAGTACATACACTCACTTAACATTTCCAAACTCCATGACCTTCCTACAAATACTATACCATTTTGTTTTGAAGCCCATTATGTGAGATAGGCCTTACTAGGATGTAATCACCATTGCTGTAGTAAATGATGCATGATGAAATAATCTATTGGATTGATTAGATCAATAGCATGGATGATGATGACCCTCACTTGATTTTGACAAGAAGTGAAAAATAAACTCCCTTACACTTATTATAACAATTGTAATCAGAGGTATAAAAGTCACTTCAGGAACATTTGTTTCAAGACACTAAGGACTTGAAAATCTAACTAAAAATAATACACCATTAGCCTACATAAGTTTCCTCATCAATTACAATTTGAGAAAGCAGTTCTCATGAGTAAGGTTTCAATATGCCTTGACAAATGATCATCTCTTACAATATTTTCTGGTGTCACATATGATAAACTAAATTTTTTATTAGCTTTAAATAGGCTCAAAATGTATGAATTGATACTCTTTCCACTCCATTTTCACACTAATACATGTTTTAGGGATGTTTAATTGAAAATATGCATGATTTGATATTGAATGAGTGAGTCAAAAGGATGAATAAAAATAATTACACAAGGACAAAAACTAAGCCTCCTACAAGCTTCCACATTGGCTTTCTTCTCTAACTTATACCACCTAAACCACTCTAGAAGGAACTAAAGATTGCCTTTCATAAACAAAAATTCACAAATCACATGGAAGAATGAAAATAAATACATGACTACAACATGTACAAACAACACTTTAGGAATGAAAATCAACTAATCTATTGTGCCTCAACACTTAGAGGAAAACAAAGACAACTAATCTACTATATACAAACTCAAGAAAACACTTTTAGGGGAAATGTTTAAGATTAATACCATTGAATAGGATTAAAAGCTCTTCTCCATTCAACATTGCTAGTTTAAAATCATTAGCTTATTTACAGCTTGTGATAACATATGGACCACTCCATATGGTATAAAATTTTTGTATGCATTTTAGGATTTGCCTATCTTCATCCTATTTGAGCACTAACTCCCCTTATTTGAATCTCCTATCAATAATGTTTTTATAAAAAGTCTTCTTAGTAAGCTTGATTAAGTTCAAAATTATGCATTTCATGATTTATAATTTCTTCTATCTCCATTAATTCAATTAACATCAATACCATACAATCATTTTTCACCAAATCCAGCTAATGTGAAAACTCTAGTAATGTAAATTCAAGATACATAAGTAGTCTTGCCTCTCTTCCATAGACCATCATGATGGGATCTATTTATCTCTTTGGGGTTATTCTATCTTCTTATAGGGATTATTTGATATCGATGTGCCAAGTCCTTTGATTATATTTCATGGCTCTCTCAATAATGAGGATCATATTTTTGTTGGTTGACTTATCCAGACCATTACCTTGAGGGTAATAGTTTGAATATGTGATTAAATAGATGTTGGATTTGACTTCTTACTCACTAATTTTTGTCCCAACAAAGGCTATAACATTGTTTGATATGATTTTGGGTGGAAAACAATATATATTTATAATTCCCTGATATAAATAAAATATGGATGTCTTATTTTACACTTTTAGATCCACTACCTCTATCCATATTTTAAAATACTTAGTAGTTATGAGGATCCATTTGTATCTTGCACTTGAAAGTGGGTTGATCATGTAAATGAATTCAATTCTTTATCGGGCATGGGGCTGTTGAAATTGAAATAGATGAAGTGGAAGGGTTGATATCCTCTACTTTATAATGAATAAGACACATTTTTTATATCTTCTCACCCATTTGCATGCATGTTTAAAAAAATATGGCCAATAATAGCTAGCTATCATGATATTGATAGTAATGGTCTTAGGTGAATAAATCCCCCTATTAGACCATCATGGAATTATTGAAGGATCTTATTAGTATGATTTTTCTCTATACACCTTAATACAATTCCATTAATGTCCTTCTTGAATAGTACACCACTGACCAACACATAAGGAATATACTATAATCTAAAATGTCTTAATTTTCCTTGGTCAATTTAGTTTATATATTCACCTAATTGAAGGAAGACTTTAATGGTTTGAATCCAATTATTAGAGGTACCATGGTCAGTAGGTTTTTCTTCTTGTATCAGAAGGACTGATTTGATATCAGTTGTTAACTACTCACATAATCCTTTCCCCTTACTAGAATAGTGACCTTAATATCAATGTCATACTCCATGCATTTGGTAATACAACTTACTCTCTTTTCATTGATGTCTTTTCTCAATAAAAAACTCCTTCACACTTGGATGTGAGACCATCAAATGAATTTTATTATTAGAGAGCATGTGACTAAACCTTTGTAACCCAATGATAAAAATCACATGTATTTCCATAAAGCTATATCTTAACTCATAGTCTTTAAGCACTTGATCGAAGAAACTATAGGATGATCTATTTTGTCACTATTTTATTGCACTAATATTACCTAGATGAATTCATCTCCTCCAAAATCATATTGGATCAAACCTTTATCATAACATGGATTCACAAGCATAGGGGCTTGAGATATTGATCTCTTAAAAACTTCTCTTTCCCTCTCTTGTCTAGATGAAAGTGGCATTATTCTTAATCATGGATGTGAGTGGCGTAACCAAGGAGACAAAGTTTGGTATAAACCTTCTCACAAAGTTTATCTTTCTTAAAAAAATTTACATACTCTTTAAGTGGCTTGGAAGTGAAAGGGACTAAATAGACTCTATAATCTCTGGGTGAATGGTCAATCCATCATTAAAAACTATGTGCCCAAAAAATATACCCTCATAATCTATAAATACACACTTTTTTGGGTTTAGGGATAACCCAAACTCTCTACATCTATCAAATACCTACTTCAAATAACTCATATGATCTGTTGCATCTTATAAAAAATTAATTTCATCGAGATAAACTAGGATCATATAATTGATAAGACCATTGAAGGTCATATCCATAGCTCATTAGAAAGTTTCCCCTATGTTACTCAACCCAAAAGGCATTTTTTTATATACATAGGTTCCCCATTTAGTTTTAAAATTTGTCTTGAACTAATTAGATTCCTAAACAAGTATTTGGTTATAACTTGAAAAACCATCTACAAGGGAAAATCTCTCAGTTCCAACCACTATTTGGATAATATATTCCATTAGTGGGAGAGGGTAATGGTCCTTTAGGGATGATTTTTTTAAAATCCATAAAGCATACACATAACCTAATCTCATAATTCATTCTCCTAATTAAAAATAGATCAACTACCTAAGAGGAGCGTTTAATTGGAAAGATAATATTAGTCTCAATGAATTTGGTTAGTTTTCTCCTCATCAATGGTTCTAACTTGGGGTTTATAGGTATTTTCTTTTATAAAACTAGTTTTGAATAAAGATATAACTCAATTTTGTGTTGAAATAGGCATGTATCAAATCCTTTGAGGTCTTTATAGCTCTAATTAAATGTTGACACCTAAATTTGGCCACCAATAACCTCTAATCAGACTTCTGACCAATTTCTACCAAAGTGTACAATTTGGCCTAAAAACACTAAAACACACTAAATGATATGAAATTGACATATTCAAGTGATATTTTTGGATATTGTATCACTAAATGGGACAATGAAATTTATGGGCCAGCTAACTTTGATCAATTCATTTTGAGTCAAAATGTTAATTTTGCACCTAGGTGCTCTAGATTGCTCTTTTTTGTAAAATCTCTTACATGAGACATGTTCCTTTGTTATTTTATGTTGAAAAAATCCTAAATGAGATAATATATCCAATTCATCTAACATTGACTTCTAATTCTAATCAAATCAAATTTCAAATCAATAACAAGACATTCTGATCAATTTGAGTAATTTGTGCACAAAATGCTTAATCATACTTAAGAGCTAGTTAAACCAAATTAGAGCCTAATTAATAATTCAATGGAAACTTATTGAATAATTTTTTTTAGAAATTAATATTGAATGGCTACATCATCATGTGACCTCATTTCTTGGGAAGACATCCCTAGGCCATAAATGCCATAAATATCAGGATCCATGCCTCCCATGCCTATTAATTGCTCCTCTATCCCAAATATTGATGAGCCTGTTTATCAATTTTAATTAAAAATTTGGATTAATCCTTATCCACACATCTCAATCCTGAGAAGGATGGTTTAGGTTGATTCTACCCATTTATAAAAATTTATAAATAGGAGGCCTTGCCACATGAATTTTTAGCTTTGATAATACAAAGTTACCATGCCAAATTGACTTTAGATCCTCATGAAAATTAGTGTTATAATGCCAAATTATTGAGCCATGCCAAGACAATCCAAGCCAGAAGCCACAAGGTGCCAAGGAGAAGAGGAGATAGCCAAGCCTCCTTTGATAAAGACTTCATGAGCACAAATCGAGTAAGCCAATCGAAGCATACTCTTGGAGCATTAAGGAAGGTAAGTGTTGACGCTAGAGATTGCACCCAGTGGTAGGAAAATAGGTTCCTGCCCTCTCCCTACAACATGTAAACTCCTCTCTCACCTATGGGATGGTGAAGCAGGAAAGGAGAGTCTCTAGATAAGGGCTAACTCCCTTTGATGTATCGTTGTTTGTTCCAACAGGGCAAAAAACATAGGTATATACAGGTATATACAGCTATATAAACTAGGGGGGATAAAAAGGGAGAAGAAAATATAGGAAAATAAGCAGCCTACTCTAAAGAGGTGATACACCAAAAATGGAATGACCTTCCCACCTCCACGCTCAGGATCAAACAAAAACATACATACACTGAGACTTGGCAGAAAAGACCAGGCTACTAGAAATGACAGGGAGGTTCTAATGAAAAATATAGGAAATAGGGACTCACCAAGATGCTGGGAAATACATACTGGAAGTGACCTCCTCTATTTTTGCACCCCAAATGGAACTCTACTCTTGGCAGCAACAAACAATGGCACTTTGTAGATAACAAGTTTGTTGGTGTTGGACCTGTGAGAGCATAAAGAAACAATGACTGGATGCATATCAACATTCAAGGCATACATAGAAAAATCCATCCAAGAAAGAGGTAAAAACTATCTTTTATTTGATCCAGGCAGAAAATTTGTAGAGCTGCGCTCTTACAAAAATGTGAAAAGATGATTACAAAATTACCAAGTCCAAAACTTATATGGAAAAGAAAAGACAAGAGGCTCATTGGTGCCCTTTTTTGCAAGTGGCCATGTTGCATCTTCATTGGGAAGAAGAAAAACACTGTTGGTGCATCATCCTTCTAGAAGAGGCCTACTAGAACCATGCTGCCAATTAACTTTTGTTCCATTCTGTCTTATCTGGTCTATTCAGCCCCCCAGGGGTGAATATCCTAGCTGGTCACTTTAACTCTGGCTTGTTCAGGTTAACATTTCTCTATTTTACCTTTAAAAACAATGACTATTTCCTTTTGTTTGCTTGACGTCCACGGAGGACATCCTCATGTTTTTCTGGCCTTCACTATCTGAGCACCTCCTTGCTTTGTAAATCTTTGGTGAGTTCCTTTGTTTTCCAATTGCCCTCTCAGGCGGCTTTGCTTTCATTATTTCCCTCCCTGTGGTCACCCTTCCACCTTGTATACACCTTGGCCACTTTGTGGACTGCTGACGTGGACTACCTACAGACTTTATATGTTTTGCATCGGGCTGGTGTATACTCCCACAGACTGCACTAGTCAGTCACGGCTTGACTTGGACTGCCCCTCAGGTTTTAAAGTTTCATCAGGCTTTGGCTTGGTCATTTCCACACGGGCTTCCAATGGCTCCCATGGGCTTTGAATTTCTACAGACAAATTGTCTGCGGGAAATTCCTATAGGCAATTTGTCCACGGAAATTCCATCCGACTGTTTGCTATATAACCCGCGAACTTTTGTCCGCAGACATTTATCGTGGACAAAAAGCCTATAAAAATTCATTTTTCACTTCCTTTGAATTTAAACCATGTTGAATCCCTTTGCCTTTGTGTCGGCCCTCCATAAGGGTTATTTTGACCATTGACTGCCCTTCAGCCAAAGGGCGCGCCCTTGAACCAAAATCTGTTGAACCAAAGTTTGGTTCAACGGTTCAAAGTTCAAAGGTGCGTGCCAATGAACTAAAGAGGCAATTGAAACTTTAAACTAAATGCATTGAACCATTGGCTTTAAACTAAAGCACTTGAACCTTTAAAGTTGAACTGCCACATTGAACCAACAGTTGAACTCATATGTTGAACCAATGGCTTTGAACCAAAGTGCTTCGAACTGTTGAACTGAACCAAGCCATTGAACTGAACCTGTTGAACCAAGAGATCAAACCAAGCTATTGAACCAAGTATGTTGAACCCAATCCATTGAACCAAATAATGTGGTTCAACGGTTCAATAGTACAACAATTCAATGCTATTAAACTGAGATGTTCAAACTGAGATGAACCATGCTGAACCAATGAACCCATCCTGAACTGAGCATGAAACTGAAGATGGACTGAGCATGAACTAAGCAACCCAAAATTGATTGGCCTTTCATAGCAATTGAAGAGGGTGACCAAAAAAATTTGCCTATGAGCAAAAATTGGTCAACAAATTGGTGACTCACAGGGTAAGTGTGCCTGCTATGCTTAAGACCTAGTTGCCTTTGAATATCCATTGGGTGCGGAGTTAGATGCAACTTGAAATAATTAATAACATCCCCAAATATCCTAGGATCAAATACATATAATTTACCCCCACACGCAAAGGGAAACACACAAGTCTAAAAACACTACCTGTGTAACTGCACTTTAGGGAAAGCAGGGGAAAAACTGAAACAAACTATTATGTACAGCTAACCAGGCATTTTGATTCCCTCCTAGATCAAATGGAAAACTTCTTAAGTCCCCTTCCTGGTAAGAAGACTTATGGCACTAGGAAAGTAGCTGAATGGAAAAGAGAATGGTGACTTGCTCTTTTTACCTGTCACTTGAGTTGGCTAAGATCCAAGAGGATCAAAATAAAAGATGCCTCCAACATATATGTATTATGCTTGTTCTTGGAAGCCTACTGAATGCTGATCCTTTAGGTTGGTACACCCCATCAAGAAGTCAAATGTTGCCAGTTCATCACCAAAAGCTTCCTCATATGCATCATGGACTGGCTCGTTCTCCCTTGCCTCATGCTCGGGTTCCATGGTATGACCATCCTCCTTAATGATTTCAAAGGAAGTATTTTTAGATTCACCAACCTTCTAAAGGAGTAAATCTGAAAAGAAACAACCTTCTTGCATGTTGGTTTGAAACCCAACGCTGCCTTCTTCAATTTTTACCAGCTCACAGCCTGTTTGGAGAATAATATAGCCTGCTGCGAAGACTTCAAACAAATCATTCAAATCATGAACAAAAGGCTATCCATGCTCTTCCATATCACTCTATTTGATTTCATCCTCATTTACAATCATGAAGTCTCCCACATCAGTCACAAACTGAGCATAATCCATATCAGGCAAGGCCTGATAGCTTTCTTGGAAATGTGTAGGTGGGGTGTGTTTAGACATAGAATGTGCTATTTGGTCTAAACCATCCACCACACATTGGCTGAGGAATTTCTCTTTAGACTCCAACTCTACAATTCTCCTACTCAAATCTTCCTGGAAAAGCCTTTCCTGAAAGTCACAATCATTCTCAAGGGCAGGAGCAGCCTCTTCTTCTTCAAGAATTAGACTAAAATCCTCCTCCTCTTCCTCCTTGTTGTTCCAAGATTCAACTATTTGTGCCCAGCTCATGATCCTAGGATTGGACTCTTACTTTTGTGAGTAGGTAGTAATTTTATCATTTTCAAGTTCCTGGGCTGACTCATGATGCTCCTCTTTCTAGCTTGGAATTTAGAGATCATGTCAAAAGACTTGAGGAGGCTGGGAAAAAATTGGGAGGGTCTGCTCATGCATAGGGAAATCTACCTAAAGAGAGGCATGCTGGAAAGCTAGGCACACGAGATTGAGGGTAGGATCGATTAATGCATCGGATGAGTCAGAATGAGCAAGGGCCATATGATAGAAAGGATTTGGCATACAAGAGGGAGTTTTATCTAAAATAGGAGAGGGTAGACTTTGGGCAAAAATTTCTTTATTTTCATTCCTCCACTTCACCAGAGCTTCATCAATATTGAAATTAGCTTGTGGATTGGTGAAAGGAATACCTTTTGGTGTTGGCTGGTCTGTAGCATTTGAAAGCTCCACCTCTTTCTCTTTCAACAGTGTCATCTTCTTCTCTAGTTCCTCAATTCACTTAGCTAGAGCATCCTCACTTTGCATTTCTTCATTTTCTATGATGTCTTTCTTCTCTTTGATGTTCCGAGATTCCACCACTTGATTCCAGCTCAAAAAATTTCAACTGGGCATTTCCTTTGGGGCTGATGGGACCTCAATGTGAGAGGATAGCGAAGATTTTGATTCCACTTCCCTTGCTGCCAGAATGGATTGCTACATCTGAAGGTTTGCTAATTTGATCTCTCTATCAAGATTAGCATTAAACATAAGGTTCATTGTTTCAAAATTTTCCTCAACATGATTAAGGAACTGACTTTGACAAGGTTGAGTTGGCTCAAGAGCAGGGGCTATATATGATTGATATGATGCTTTGGGAAGTGAGTATGTAGGTTGATAGACTTGGTAAGGCTACCTCTCATGCACACTCAGCTTCTCCTCCATAGATGCAATTAAACTGCTCACATCCAACATCTCATTTGAAAGCTCATGCCAATTCACTCTTTCAATAGGAGCCCATTCTTTCTTAACCTGATCCAGCACATTTCTCACTTGATGGATGACATGATCAGGAACTTCCTAGCCATACCCCTTTCTGGTGTTAAGATAAATTACATATTTGTTGTATCCCAGCAGTGCTTGCTTGAAAGTGGAAACGGGTTGATTAGTAAAGAGATTGGGCTGAGTGGAAAAAGTGACATACTGAGAAGATTTAGCGCAAGGCTGATATTGCTCATAACAGGGTTGAGACTGGCCATATTGGGCATGATAAGGATTGACATAAGGCTGGTAAGGATCATAGCCTTGCTAGCCAAAAAAAATAGAGTCCATGACTTAAAATGATGGAATTACACATACCAAAAATATGTGCTTCTAAAGGTACCAGGCTGCTTAACCAGCGGATATAACTCAGAGTCGCCAGATGCTGAAGATTCAATTTGTTATAACAGGACTAACATCAATCCTAAAACTTTACTGCATTGAAACTTGATCAAATTATAGTCCCACCGGGCGTGCCAAAACTGTTGACGCACATGGTGCTGGAAAAGAAAGATTTTGCATTGAAAAATAGAGTCCCATCGGGCATGCCAAAACTGTTGACGCTGGAGATTACACCCAGTGGTAGGAAAATAGGTTCCTACCCTCTCCTCGCAACATGGAAACTCCTCTCTCACCTGTGGGATGGTGAAGCAGGAGAGGAGAGTCTCTAGATAAGGGCTAGCTCCCTTTGATGTATCATTATTTATTCCAACACGGCAAAAAACATAGGTATATACAGCTATATACAGCTATATAAACTAGGGGGGATGAAAAGGGAGAAGAAAATATAGGAAAACAAATAGCCTAATCTAAAGAGGTGATACACCAAAAATGAAATGACCTTCCCACCTCCACACTTAGGATCAAACAAAAACATACATACACTGAGACTTGGCAGAAAAGACCAGGCTATTAGAAATGACAGGGAGGTTCTAATGAAAAATACAGGAAACAGGGACTCACCAAGATGCTGGGAAATACATACTCGAAGTGACCTCCTCTATTTTTGCACCCCAAATGGAACTCTACTCTTGGCAGCAGCAGACAATGGCACTTTGTAGATAACAAGTTTGTTGGTGTTGGACCTGTGAGAGCATAAAGAAACAATGACTGGACGCATATCAACATTCAAGGCATACATAGAAAAATCCATCCAAGAAAGAGGTAAAAACTATCTTTTATTTGATCCAGGCAAAAAATTTGTAAAGCTATGCTCTTACAAAAATGTGAAAAGATGATTATAAAATGACCAAGTCCACAACTTATATGGAAAAGAAAATACAAGAGGCTCATTGGCACCCTTTTTTGTAAGTGGCCATGTCGCGTCTTCATTGGGAAGAAGAAAAACACTATTGGTGCACCATCCTTCTAAAGAGGCCTACTAGAACCATGCTGCCAATTGACTTTTGTTCCATTCTATCTTATCTAGTCTGTTTAGCCCCCCAGGGGTGAATATCCTAGCTAGTCGCTTTAACTCTGGCTTGTTCAGGTTAACATTTCTCTATTTTGCCTTTAAAAATAATGGCTATTTTCTTTTGTTTGCTTGACATCCATGTAGGACGTCCTCGTGTTTTGCTGGCCTTTGCTATCCGGGACCTCCCTGCTTTGTAAATCTTCAGTGAGTTCCTTTGTTTTCCAACTGCCCTCCCAGGTGACTTTGTTTTCATTATTTCCTCCCTGTGGGTACCCTTTCGCCTTGTATGCACCTTCGCTACTTCATGGACTACTGATGTGGACTACCTATAGACTTTATATGTTTTGCATCGGGCTGGTGTATACTCCTGCAGACTGCACTAGTCAGTCACGGCTTGACTTGGACTGCCCCTCGGGTTTTAATGTTTCATCAGGCTTTGGCTTGGTCATTTCCACACGGGCTTCCAATGGCTCCTACGGGCTTTGAATTTCCACAGAAAAATTGTCTGTGGGAAATTCCCATGGGCAATTTGTTCATGGAAATTTCGTCTGGCCGTTTGCTATATAACCCGCAGACTTTTGTCCGCGGACATTTCTCGCGGACAAAAAGTCTATGAGAATTCATTTTTCGCTACCTTTGAATTTAAACCATGCCAAATCCCTTTGCCTTTATGCCAGCCCTCCATAAAGGTTCTTTTGACCATTGACTGCCCTTCAGCCAAAGGGTGCACCCTTGAACCAAAATCTGTTGAACCAAAGTTTGGTTCAACGGTTCAAAGTTCAAAGGTGCACGCCAATGAACTAAAGAGGCAATTGAACCTTTGAACTAAATGCATTGAACCATTGGCTTTGAACCAAATCACTTGAACCTTTAGCATTGAACTACCATGTTGAACTCATATGTCAAACCAATGGCTTTGAACCAAAGCGCTTCAAACTGTTGAACTGAACCAAGCCGTTAAACAGAACCCGTTGAACCAAGAGATCGAACCAAGTTGTTGAACCAAGTACGTTGAACCCAGTCCGTTGAACCAAATAATTTGATTCAATGGTTCAACAGTATGACAGTTTAATGCTATTGAATTGAGATGTTTGAACCGAGATGAACCATGCTAAACCAATGAACCCAGCCTGAATTGAGCATGAAACTGAAGATGGACTGAGCATGAACTAAGCAACCCAAAATTGACTGGCCTTTCATAGCAACTGAAGAGGGTGACCAAAATTTTTTGCCTGTGAGCAAAAATTGGTCAACAGTAAAGAAGGTGTGTTTTTTGCATTTTACTTGTGCTTTGTTCATTTATTTTCCTTCATTAATCTCCCCCTTTGAGATAAGCTTAAGGTGTTAGCATTTAGTGTGTTTTATTTATTTTGATTTCATTCACTAACACAATACTAATCTCCCCTTATTGCAATCCTATGTTCACAAATGGCATACCCAGTGGGACCTGAATAACTTCATAAAAATGATCACATTGTTCCCTGAAGCAACTCACTAACTTTTTTTATGCAAAATATTGGAGTGGGAGACTCAAAAGAGTGCAAAAATCAATAAAAACACATTTTTATATAAGTGGTAGGTTTGACTAGACATAGTTGTGGGATTGTCTCACAACTTGTGGTATTATCATGAAAACTCATGATATTATGCTTATCCATTTTAACTAACTTTGCGTTTTTGTTCAAGGGTTAATAATAATGCTACTTTATAATTCATGGGATTTCTTTGCAACTCATGGGGTTGTTTAACTGAGTCACAATATTGTCTAACTATTAGTAGTTAAGCGACAATACCACAACTTACAAAGTGGTGGGATTGTCCTTCTACTAGTGGGATCATAAAATTGAATCATGATATTGTGGAAAAACTACTTTCCATTTAAAATACTATAAATTTTAAAGTTATGGTGTTGTCCTGCAAGTAGTAGAATTATCTTTCAGAGTCACGATATTGTGACTAAATAGTTAGTGGTTAGTTACAATATTACAACTCTTAAAGTTATGGGATTATCCTGAAAGTAGCAAGATTACTCTATCAAGTCGTGGGATTACACTGTGTAAAAAACCCAAGATCTCATTTTCTTAAGTTCATTGTTTCAAACTTAGAGTAGTTTCAAGGCTAAAGGACATGCTAACTTTTTCATTACAAGACCAGCTTGGGAAATTTGCTAAGACATGTTTAGATCATCTTTTGAATGATTTAAAATGAACTAAGAACATTATTTTGGTGCTTAATATAACATTTAGGTGCTTAAATAAGTTTTTAGAATTAGTTTTCAAAGTTTGCAATTTTAAGACTGAGGGGTCAAAAGAACACCACCAAATCTTTCATTTGCACTTAAAATTGAATACACTTGTCATTTTTATCTTTAGTAATTACTTGATCTAATTTTGTTTAACAAAGAGAGAGGTGTTGCATGCATGACCTTATATTTTACCCCTTTAGGGAACCCTTAGAATCAAAATAATCATTCCTATTGAAAATTACCTAGTCCAAGGCATAGAAAGAATGTCATCTAAATCACTACCCAAAAACTCACAAAAGTATTAGGTGACCTTGACAATGACCCTAAAGTCTTTCTATTTTATGTTTTATTTATTTCATGAAAATTTAGCTTATGAGGGGGATGTCGTTACCTCCTATGATTTATTTAGGGAAGCTTTGACCTGGGGTTTCATCTACCAACAGGACTTCACTTACTCCTTTTGAGTTTCACACAAGACATATCTACAATCGGATATTGCACTACACTGGACGAATAATAGGATGTATTAGTTGTAAAAAGGACTAGACCTTTTTACAACTAGCCAATTCTATGGTCACCTAATTTTTATTCTTGTCTTTTACATCATTTGATGTGAAATTCATTGTGTAATTAATTCCCCTAGAAACATTCAAAAGCTTTCTAATTTAGTCAACCTCACATTGCCATACCCTTGTTAGGATTTGGATGATTATACTTAGTGTATTTTGGTCATTTTTTCTTGGTATGTTTTGAGACTAAAACTTGTTTATTTGTTCATAATCCATGTAAAAACCATGTATTTGAGTTGATGAGGGTAGTGTTATGCTGCCCAAATCATGTCAAAACATTTTTGAGCCTTTTGATTCTTTGAAACATAACATAGATCACATCATTTGAGCATGCTTACATTGTTAGGCTGCTCAATTTTTTTCAAGAATAATTACCTTATATAAAAAAAACATTGTTTTAAACCATTTTATGTATACCATTTAGACCTTTATCTTGTGCTATCATGTTGTCCAATCTTGTATAGCTTGTTTGGTCAAATACTAGTTTTCACCATTGAGTTTTCAATTAGCTTTGTCAAGTTTAGATTCAAACATTGATTGATTTTTGTTTAGTCCTTAATTTTTGGGGTTGATACATAGATATTTATCTTTTGTGTAGCATAACTTCAGTTAATCGACTACCCAAAATATGAAAACTATTGATGGTTTATTTATTCAATGCCTATCCTCATCAATGTTTTGTGATTTTATTTGGGAGAACATAGTCTTTCTTTAAAATCCTTTTGACTCATGCCTTTTCCAAATGATCATGTTTATGCTTGACTCCATTTTATAGGTCTATGTTAAAGTTGTTTTGAAACTTGTTAGATTAAATTCACATCAATCCTTTGTTTCAAGTATAGCTTTTGATGTTATTTGGCCAAAAGACCTAGCAACTTTTAATTTCCTAGATTAAACTTATTTGAAACACTTTGACCTTAGAGTTTGGCATTTTGATTTTTGGTTCATTTAATTAATCTTTTTGTGTAAGACATGTAACATCAGACACTTAATTTTATATTGTGTTACAAAAAATCTTTGCATAAACCTTTTTGATCCTTTTGACAAATCTAGATCAAGTTTGAACATCACCTTTTAGACATTGTATTTTTAGAATTTGTAAAACTCTTTGACCTTTTATTTCAAAAAAATTTACTATGGATACCAACATGTATTCATACAATCGTAGTGGACTCATGTAAAATTTGAGGATTAGTAATGTGGTTACATAAGAATAAATGGTGCAAGACCCATACGTAGATAATATTGCTTATGAGATGAATTTGTATCTCTCTTATAATAATCAATTAGGGGCACAAAACCAAGATCCATTAGCTAAATATTTTGTTAATACACCACCTTATTCAGAATAAGACCAAGAACAAGTTGCACAATACCTAGCTATAATACCCATAGCTGATGAACCAGTTCTTTAGTAGTCATGATCTACTATTACACCTTCCACATATGATCAATTTTTATTTGAGCATTATTTATTAGAGAACAAAGATGATATTTTGGTTAGAGCCATATAGTTAGGGGCCAAGTTTCTAATAGACTTCCCCCATGAGAATTTACTAAGCCTAGTAAGAATGCCTTACAACATAATTTATGATTAACAAGATTTTTATAACAATCCTATGGCTCTAGTCCAAACAACATATCATAACCCTAATATGCCTAATAGAGGCAAAAACCTCATGGAAGACAACTTTAACCAAATTTTGATGGCATACCAAACCTACTTAAATGTAGCATGCAATTTCAATTTGATGACCATGGTGAGCAAACCTCTTATTAACTTTGTTCCTTCAATAGGAGTTTTGATAGGGTTACCTAGTCAAGATAATCAAAGTTTAGACCCATTCATAAAAAACACTTCAGTAGATAACTTGTTACATATGCCCATTATTAAGGAAATGTCTTTTACTTATATGCATAATAATGAGCGAAATATAGTGGATAATGTGCAAGTAACATCTAATCCAAATCAAAGTGGTATTGACACACAAAAAACTAGTTAAAAAATGTGCTTATAGTGAATACCATGAGTAGACCATTATACTAGGGAGTAGAATTTTCTACATCCCAACCTCAACCAACTGCTTCATGAGCCATGCAACCAATAGGATTAGGTAGTCAAACAACTCCCAATTTCATGGCTCAACAACATAATGTGATGAATCCTACTCCTCTTTAACAAATGATGAGTAGTATTCCATAAGAATAGGTATAAACTAGTGTACCAATGCAACATAGGCTGAATGTATTACCATTGTAAAAAGGGGCAACTAATACTCTTCCTCATTAGGTAGTGATAAACATACCTCTTCAGTTGTAGACTAGTGTACGAATCTAAAAACAAATGATGACTAGACAATAATGTGTAAATATTTGTCAGTAATAGATGTTGAATATTTAACATGCGGTCAATTCAAAACAAATATTCATGAAATAAGGATGATCTCATGTTTTTCAAGTACCTACTAGACAACAATCAGTTTAAAATGTGACACAAGTTTAGAGATAGGGTACTGGTTCACAAGTTCCCACTTAATAGCAAGGTTTGATGAATCAATAGCATGCCCCTTTTCAACCACTATAAGCACAATATAGTTATATCCCTTCATCCCAACCAAAAAATCCTCCAAGTCAAACCTTCATAGCTAACCCAAACCATAATATCCCACAATTAAATGTGCAGTTCTAGGTACATCCTATCTATGTATGCATATTCCTAGTCTAATTCCTAACCAAACCAATATACTTGAACATATATTTCCATCATACCCTGGTCCAAGTGTCCCACTTGTGACCTCCTAACCATATACCCAAACTAATATTCTCCCTCAAACCAATGTTCCTTCCAATTTCTTATCCCAAGAATTGTAATAGATAAAAGATGCAATTGCTACTATTCAGGTTAGGAAATAGACTAAAAAGTTTAAGTTGGATGACATGTGTTTTTATCCATTCAATATGGATTACTTGTAGATATCATTTCCTCCATGTTATAAACTATAAAAATTTGACAAATACAAAGGGAAAGGTGACCCTAAGGCCCATTTAACCGAGTTCATTGTCGCATGCCAACCAGTAGCATGTAGTGATATCTACCTTTTGCTGTTGTTTCCAAGAAGCTTGGTGGGACAAGCCTTAGAGTGGTTCTTAAAGTTGCCTAAGAATTTAGTAATAGATTTTGATGATCTTTCTAATAAGTTTGTACAACACTTTTCCTATAATCTTGAACATGAGATTTCATTGGTTGATTTGACACAAGCAAAACAAAAAGCCAGTGAGAGTTTTGAAAGTTATCTACAATGATAAAGAGCCCTTGTAAGTTGATTCACCCAGAGTTTACTAGATAAATAATTAGTCACTATGTTTATTAAAAATTTGCATAGTGAGATAAATTATCATCTAGAACTACAATGTGCACATACTTTTAAGGAAATTATTGATAAAGGCTTATTAATTGAGTGAAATATTATTAATAAAGGGATCATAAAGCTTACATCAACTAATCAGAATCAAGGTACTAATTAAAGAAGTGGCCTAAAATAATATATAATCCAAACACAAACATCACAGTAAGCATAGGCCAATAACTAAGATAGACCAAAACAATTCAACCATAATAGGAATATTGTGGGAAATAGAGTAACTGAGTCATGTCATGTCCAAACAGAGAAAAAATCATTTGCAACACCTTTTCAACTTACTCTTACCCAACAACCTATATAACCAATACCAAAAACACAATAACTAAGACATGTGTAACAAATACAACAAAATTTACCATTGAAAACCCCTCCTCCAAGGAGAACTGTGCCTATTCATCATGTCTTTAGTGACCTAGGAGAGCCTGTTGAGTCTATATTTCATAAACTTACCATTTCTAATCTGATTAGTTGGCCTATACCAAAGCATTATCTATAAGGAATTCTTTATCTTGATTGGTACCATGAAAATGAATTATGTGAATATCATTAGTTTAATGGGCATAATCTATGAAGATGTGTGTAAATCAAGCACTTGAATGAAAATATGTTGGAGAATGGGGAGATAAAATTGGATAATAGTGCTTCCACCTCCAATAAAACTCTTGGGATTTATCAAAACCCCTTTCCCCAACATAACACATAATAATATCATAATAATCAAAGGTTAAACCATTAAAATCAATAAAACTAGCAGAATTAGTAGAATCAATAGTATCAAAATCAAAGGCCAAATCAGTAAAACTAATAAAACTAGTAGAATCAATAAAATAAGTAGTATCAAAATCAAAGACCAAATCAATAGAATCAATAATAGAACCCACAACATAAGAACAATGGATAAAACCAAGGTCAAAATGGTAACAACCAAAAAACCTACCATGAAGTTACACATGACTACAATAGGGTTGTAGGTCATAATGAAGGGGGTAGCATAAATACCATCTCCATTAATCATAGATCGAGCACTAATCAATCTAGACTATTAATAAACGAAACCACACATAGGCAAACCAGCAAATTGGGACTTCCACTTTTGGACCTTATACCAATAACTCACCCTTGTCACATGACCACATACAAGTGCATCAATAACTGAGAATTGTCTTATCTAGTCCCACACCATTCCCAATATTTGTTAGCAATTATGGTCTAGTATCTAATCTTGATTGTGTAATCACAACTCAGAGGTCAAAACTTCCTATCCCAAGCCCAAAACCATTTACCACTTTGCCTGTTATCGAACCAACCATTTAGGCTTAGAATAAACCATTCACCATTAACCAAGATAAGAAGTTTGGCACTATGGAACAATTGTAGAAGACACCAACACAAATTTATATTTTAGATTTGTTGTGAATGCCAAAAGTCCACAAAAACATTTTGAATGAGTTTTTAACCCAATCCACTATTGCTAGTGACATATCCCCTGATAAAAAAAGCTTTGGTTTCACACTTATCTCTAACCCAATAAGTCACATTCAACTAAAGTGATATGTCTTCCCTTATCTCACTCCATAATAATCCATTATACATAGAAGTTTATATAAAATAGCATAAAGTGAAATGTGTCCTTATAAACAATGGATCAGGCCTCAACATAGTGTCTCTAAAGCTCACCAAGATTTTTGGGTACACGATGGAAAATATCCAACTAGAAATGATAACTATCAAATCCTATGATAATCAAGCAAGAGAATCACAAGGCACCATTAGCTTACTAATTTTCATTGGGCCTTTGACCCATGATACACTTTGCCATGTGTTTGATCTTGAGGTGTTATATAATATGCTTTTAGGTAGGCCTTAGTTACATGAGATTCATGAAGTCCCATCAAATCTACACCAATGTATCAAGTTCTCCCACTCAGGGAAGGAAGTGAATATTCCAAGACATTTACACCCATATGAACACTACAAACATCTTGAGGCTAAGTTTCAAAGCTATAATTACCAATATGGCATGAATCAAAGTTCCAAGCAGGATAAAAGAAAGGCCATACTTATCGATCCTCCATAAGATAATTGCATAGATCCTAATACCTTGGATTCCCTTTCTGATATATCATCTCTTGAAGCTTCCAATCATTTCACCATTTTAGATAATGGCCTAGGGGAATATGTGAACCATGATACCTTCGATATTGACAAACTTACTTAGAATCTAAAGACCTCTAGATGACCTAAGCATACCCCACACATACATTCAAAACAAAAGAACAAAGATAAGGGACTTATGTTTGTACTAACATCTAACCTAGAACAAGACCCTCTTGAAGGGGATGAATCATGGTTGTGTAATGAAAACCAAGCTAATTTTTGTAAAAGTGTAAAGTATCATATTCCCAATAGGATCATGGAGCATTAATATTATGAAGGAAGAGGCCTCATACTGAATCAACAAGGAACTATTTAGACAATTTATATGACTAAGTATAAAATACCTTATGGACTTGGATTTAAACCATCTAAGGGTGACCCCACATATCTTATTCAAGCTCCATCAGCAATGGCTAGTGATGATGATGCTAAAAATGAAGTAGATTCCAATCATAGCCTCAGCTTTGATGACTTATCTGAGACTAACCTATTTGATAATAATGCCATTTGTACCCTTACCTCAGTCATTCATCACAACCCATTACCATTATACTATCCTTAATTGATAGATTGGGACCAACAAGAATCTAGTTTATCAGTTGATGAGTTTTAGAATGATGAGGCATTCTATGATTTTCTAGGCCTTAGAGACAAGGTTATGTTGGGAGATCATAAATTAGGATTCTCAATTACATTAGATCCTAAAGCCTATTTTGGAGAGTGGGTGAACACCCTTAGCTAAAAACAAATAAATAAAACATTAAGATCCCAAAGTTAAAATCTCTTGGAGGCACTTTTTGACTAGGGAAAAAGTAAATATAAAGGCCAGTCTAGTGGTGAAAACTTGTTTTAGGTGCCATTAGATGGGTGTGTTTATTCTTCTTTGAATTTAGACCAGGAGACCACTAACGATTAACTTGCCTATGGATTTGAGTTCAATTTTTTACAATAAATATTTTATCAAATTCTTCAATAATTTCTAATTTTTTTTATCACATGGCCAAATATCCCATTAGGGGACTCAGATTCATCATGCCTAGGAGACACTAAAGAGTAAGTCCTAATAGCAGACCCTGATATAGTCCAATAATTCAAGTCTTTGCATATTATCATAGAATATGGTTCAACCCTTCTAGTCAAAGATATAATAGAGGTAAACATCAGGACTCCATCAGACCCAAAATTTATCAAAATAGGCATGTCCCTCATTGAGGAGGAACATAAAGTCTTTAGAGCTCTATTGAGAGAATTTTTAGATATCTTTGCATGGGCTGATTCTGGCATGCTAGGTTTGGACCCCACCTTATTTTTACACCACCTTATGGTCATTCTTGATGCCAAATTGGTGAAACAATGGCTATGTAATATGCATCCTTGAATTTCTATCTTGTTAAAGAAAGAGTTAGAAAAATTCTTAGAAGCAGTGTGTATCTGGTCCATTGCCTACTCAAAATGGATATCTAATGTTGTTCTTATTAGCAAAAATGTTGAAAGAATCAAAATTTATACTAATTTTTTAGACATAAACAAAGATTTTCCTAAGGATGACTTTATATTGTCTAATATTGACATGATCATTGACTCCACCATAGGTTATGAAATTCTTTCACTCATGGATGGATTTTCTGGATACAACCAAATCAAAATAGCACTAGAAGACCAAAATAAAACAACATTCACCACTTCATGGGAAACATTTTATTATTAGGTAATGCCATTTGGTCTTAAAAATTCTAGAGCTATATATCATTGGGCCATGACTATCATATTCCATGATATGATGCATGTTATTGTTGAAGACTATGTTAAGGACATATTAAGAAAATCTAAAACCAAGGCTGACCATCTAGCATTGCTACATAGGATATTTTAAATATTATGAGAGAAAAAAGTTAGAATCAATCCAAAGAAATGTATGTTTGGAGTAACATCAGGAAATTTACTTGGATTAATTATGTCTCATAGGGGCATTGAAGTTAATATGGCTAAAGTCCATGCGATAATTGAGATGCCACTAATAACCAATTTGAATCAACCCCATAGTTTAAAGGGTAAGATCCAATCAATTTTATGTTTTATCTCTTAGCTAACATAAAAGTGTCATCTACTTACACATGTTCTGAAGAAGGGATTTGCATTTCACTAGGATGACCACTACTAAATAGATTTTCAATAACTCAAGGACTATCTAGTTAATCCACCTATTTTGTTGCCTCTTATGCCAAAAAAGCCATTCTTGTTGTATCTATCATCTATTGATAATGCCTTGGGGGAACTTTTAGTTTAACTTGATAAAAATGGAAAATAACATTCAATATACTACTTAAGTTATACCTTGGTCACATATGAACATAACTATGTACCTATTGAAAAATATTGTGTAGCCATGGTCTTCACAACTCAAAAACTATGCCATTATATGTTGAATAATAAGACCATGGTTATTTAAAAAGTAGATCCACTCAAGTACCTACTATCTAAAATAGCTTTACAAGGTAGGATGGCCAAATGGATCATGTTTCTTAGTGAGTTTAACATAGAGTATGTCAATCATAAGGTAATCAAATGATAGGTCCTTATAGATCAACTTGATGAAGTACCCCTTATAGACTCAAAGCCACTCACATTTCATTTTCCTAATGAATCCATAATGACCATCATTGACACACCTCTTGAGGATTAGCACTATAATCTATATTTTAATGGTTTATTTACTACACATGGATTGGAGATATGCCTCTTATTTATTACACCATAAGAGGATCTAATCCTTAAATCATTCAAAATCAATTTTCCTTATATAAACATAGCTTAGTATGAAGCACTTTTCATAGGACTTTGATAGGTAGTACACTAGAACATATCTCATCTCTAGGTTTATGGTGATTCTTAGTTAATAATCAATTAGGTCACATACCATTTCCAAACCAAAGATGACAAGTTGGTTCCATATAAGGCTATAATCAATACCCTAAAGTAGAAAATTATAAATATCTAATTTGGAAATATACCAAGTGCTAGTAATAGAAATTTAGATGGCATGGATACTATTAGCTCTTTGATTCAACAAACAGATAAAGCTAGAGACTATTAGTTCCTTGTTAATAATTTGTTCGCACTATCTCATGAACCTTCAATCTTTGCAATGTTTTGTGATATTGTTTGTCCTAATTCTATCTAGTAATCAGACCTTTACAACTACCTTCATGACCAAATTATACCACCTAACCTATCAAAAAAAACATGAAAGCCTTTATCCATCACTCTACTTGTTATAATCTACTTAGATCGACCCTTTACCACCATAGTTTTGATGGAACTCTACTTCATTGTTTAACTTTGGTAGAGTCTATGTTAGCATTAAGATAAGGTCATGAAGGGGTATGTGGAACTCCTTCTAGTAGGGTATTCCTATCCAAAAATCTCTTGCATATTGGTTATTATTGGCCCATGATGGATGTAGATGTAGCTACATATGTAAAAAAGTATGAAAAATGTCAATGGCATGCTAATTTGATTCATACCCTAACAAAAACTCTAAAACTTATGTTGACACCATGCCCATTTGCTACATGTGGACTCGAACTCATTGGGAAGATCAATCCCACTTCATCTAATGGCCATAAAAATATCCTTACCACCACTGAGTATTTCACTGAGTTTAAGTTATACCCCTCACTTATGTGATTGGAAAGAAAATTTACAAATTCATCTTTAACCATATCATTTTCCACTATGATATCCCCTCTGAAATTATATCTGATAATAGAGGATCATTCAAGAACAAGGATGTTGACAAGCTATGTACCAAATATAACATCACACAACATTTTTTTATAGTATATTACCCTCAAGGTAATGGCTAGGTAAAGCATCAAACAAAACCATTATCAATATTCTCAAAAATATTGTCAATGATGTTGATCATGATTGACACCTACGTATATTCCCTACCCTTTGCTTATATCACACCAATCACCATACCTCTATAAGAGCCACTCCATAATCACTTGTTTATGGTACTAAAGCCATCCTTCCCATTGAGGTTGAATTACCTTCATTGTGCATATATTTCAAGCATGTCCTAGATGATCATGAATATCGATTAGCTCACCTGTAAGAGCTATACCTACTTGATGAAAAATACACAACTACGTTCAACAATATTTAGGCATATCAAAAATAACTCAAAAAATACTACAATCAACATGTCAAGTATAGAACATTTAAACTTGGTGATCCTGTTATTACAGAAAACCAAAAGAATACATGGCTGAAAAGAATCATAAAGATACATTCAAACCAAATTAGATAGGGCCTTTCATCATTAATATAGATTATGGATCAGGAGCATACAAGCTTGCCACACTAGACGGAGATGAACTTTCTGAGCTAATGAATATTATTCATCTCAAGTGGTACTATGCTTAAGCGCTATGGTGTATTATTTATAAGGACCATTTAATGTTAGGCCATTTTATCACTATTATTATTTGTATAATTATCATGCTTATCATTCCTTTTAGTCCATTCCATCTGCTTTACCATCCTATTTTATCAACAAAACATGTTCTAAATCCTATCCACCCAACCCATTTGACGTTGTTTTTTGCCATTTTTTACACATTTTTAGCATCTAGGAATCTAATCAATTTCATTAGTTATTTTAAGTACTTCAGATAGAGATCATATTTTGGAGAAGTATGATAGAATTTTTGATAGTCACATCCTTTATTTGTTATTTCTTTCTTATCACCAGTCTTGATACTAATTATAACTGCCTTTGGGTAAATCAGTACCATTGATCTATTCCATTATGTCTTAGTTATAACCATTTATGAGAAAATTAGGGGTAACATTTGTTTATTGAGCCTTGACATGCCAACTTGTTAGTTCTTATGCCATACTATGCCTTTTTACCAACTATTCCTATTTTGTTTGAATTGACTGCTACACTAGTTTAATTCCTCTACTATAGGGTGGAACTATAGTGCTTTGAGGTTTTACTCTAGAACTATGTAGGTAGTGTTCAATACTTGTTGAGGTCAACTTAGTCACCCTTTCCACCATGCTCTCTCCATTTTATGAGAAACCTAAGTTTGAATACTCTCACCATTTTGTGAGCAACCTAAGCCAAATGCTCTCTCCATTTTGTGAGAAAGTATCTTAACATTCTCTAAAAATTTAAGATACCTCAAAATGCCAAAAACATTCATAATATTCAAAATCCAAAAATATTTGTTCTGTCTAAGCGTAATCAGTTATCCTCGATCTACCTTAATAGGGCATTGTCATTGTTAGGATGCTTTCTTTTTCTTTTATTTTTAGGCTTTCTATTTGTTTTGTTTTTTTTCTATTTGTTGTTTTGTTTGTTCATTTTCCTATTTGTTTACTTTCAACACCATTGCCTCAACTTAGTTTATATGCATCCATGGGTGATTTTTCAAGCACATTATTCTTGAGTCTATCCATATTCATATGTTAATTTTATCATCATGGTTTTTTATCATTTGTTTATTATTTTTTAGTGTTTATTGGATTGGGAGTCAATCCTTATGTATATTTTGGGATATTCTTCATGGTGTTCTATCATGAATCCTACCATCACATGTTATAAAAAAATTAGCTTCAAGAAGGTCTATAATCAATGGATCTATAGAAGTTTCTCCTTGACACCTTGTAAAATCCTTCCATCCCATCCTTGATCAAATTAACTCATTGGCCATTTTAGTTGTATCATTAATAATAAGGATAAACATATCCTCATTGGTAGGTAAAACTAAATCATTCACATTGATCAATCTTATTCTTCTATTCATCTATTTCATCATTTTTTGCCCACTCATATTTTAATCTATATTCCATGTTATATCCTTGAGTTATGCTTGATAATTAGCCCTAACTTGGGAATCATCATCTTTATGTAATCCAAGTCATCTTAATTATTATAACCACCTATGGGAAAATCATTATTTTTGACTATTTTCTTGATTATAACCACCTTTGGGAAAATTAGTAATCATTTTTAAATAAATGCATGCAAGCATTTTTCTCATTTGGATTAATCTCAACCATGGGTTAATTCCACCTTTATTCTTATTTCTTTTCAAGGGACTATCCATCAACAAATATGATGGCCACTCCCCCATGGGGGCATCATCCTAGGCTTCCCAAACACCATTTGGAGCTTTTTCTTTAACCATCATCTTCTTTTTGGCATACAAGACCTTTTCATTATTTGTGAAGACATTACTATGATTATAACTTGCAATGCCTTCCCAAATAGGTGTAAACTATAGAGACCTAAATTTGGCCAACAATAACCTCCAATCAAGATTTTGACCAATTTCCACTAAAGTAGACAATTTGGCCTAAAAACACTAAAACACACTAAATGATGTGATATTGACATATTCAAGTGACAATTTTGGCTAGTGTATTGCTAAATGGGACAATGAAATTTATGGGATAACTAACTTTGATTAGTTTATTTTGAGTCAAAATGCAAATTTTGCACTTGGGTGCTTTGGATTGCTCTTATTTAAAAATCTCTTACATGAGACATGTGCCTTTGTTGTTTTGTGTTGACAACATCCTAAATGGGATAATAGATCCAATGCATCTGAAATCAACTTCTAATTTTGATCCATTCAAATTTCAACCCAATAACAAGGCATTCTGATCAATTTGAATAATTTATATGCAAAGTACTTAATCATGCTTAAGAGCTAGTTAAACCAAATTAGAGTATAATTAAGAATTCCATGGAAACTTATTGAATACTTGATTTTATAAATAAATATTGAATATCTATATCATCAGGTGACCTCATTTCTTAAGAAGACATCTCTAGGCCATAAATGCCACAAATGTCAGGATTCATGCCTCATCAATACCTCCCATACCTCTTAATTTCTCCTCTATCCCAAAAATTGATGATCCTATTTATAAATTTTATTTGTAAAATTAGATTAATCCTTAGCCACACATCTCAATCTTGAGATGGATGGTTTAGGTTGATTATACTCATTTGTAAAATTTTATAAATAAGAGGCCTTGCCATATGAATTTTAATCTCGGATAATGAAAAATTACCATGCCAAATTGACTTTAGAGCCTCATGAAAATTAGTGTTATAATGTCAAATTGTTGAGCCAAGCCAAGCCACAAGCCATAAGGTGATAAGGAGAAGAGGATATAGCCAACCTTCCTTTGATGAAGACTTCATGAACATAAACCAAGCAAGCCAATCAAATAACACTCTTAGAGCATCAAGGAAGATAAGGAAGGTGTGTTTTTTGCATTTTAGTTGTTCTTTGTTCATTTATTTTTATTCACTAATATCCCCATTTGAGATAGACTTAATGTGTTAGCATTTAATGCATTTTGTCTAATTTTGATTTCATTCACTAACACAATACTAATATCCCCTTATTACAATCATATGTTCATAGTAAATACATCATCATTATTTTTTCAAAGACTAACAAAATATTCTTTTATAGGCTGAGTGTGTACCTTTCAATATTTTAATCTTTTACCATTAGATATGGTCACATATTCATAGTATCTTTTTTCAATTGGAATGTTCATCATTTCTCCTTTGAACTAGCCATGTGATTTAAAGATATTTTCTAATGTGACCAACCCTTTGGGTAACTTGTTGCCTTTCAATTAAATGATATGATATTCATATTTTGCTTCTAGTTCTAACTGGTTATTGGAAACAAACTCTATCTCATCTTGTAGGAAATTGATGATCTATGCATCACTTTCAAACACTTTCCAATTGCATACATTGTCTAGGAATATTATACTTTCTAAAAGTTTGACAAGTTGTTCTAAATATTTCATGACATCACAAGATAGATTGTATTGTGACCCTACCACTATTAGTCTATCTATAGATGAAATTTTAACTATATGGATTAAATATAACTAATTTAAACCACTAAAATCTCAAACCCCTAAGTATAAATCCATTAAAACATAAATACAATTAGATGAAATAACTATTCAATGCTACACATAAATATTAAATCCTAAATGACTTAAACCAAGATCGAATGGAATAAAAATAAACAGATTGAGATTGGATTACCTTTACTCAGATTGATATTATGATGTTTGATTAGAGATGTTGATACTAGATGCTTGATTCATGGACTAGCCTAGATTCTTCACAAGCTTGGTAGATGATCTTCTATGGAGGGGAGGAGTTGTTTAAATATAAAGGGGAGGCAAAGATTTATGGTTGTGATTTGAAGTTGTTGGAAGGAGATCAAGGGTTGAGGATTATTCAAGGAATTTAAAATTCCTTGGAAGCCTCTAGATTTGGAGGCTTCTAGAGAGGAAGGGTTACATTAGAGAGGATTATATAATCCTCTAAGGAATTGATTAGGCTTAATGATGGATTAGATAGGGATTAGGTGAGGATTAGGGACTAGGGGTGTAGGAGAACATAGGCATAGGCTAGTAGGTGGGTTATTGAGAATTTAAAATTCCCAAATAATAGGAAAGTAGGATTAGAATAGGATAATAAGATATTTAGAAGAATTAATGATTGGTGGGGATGGGTAAGGTTAATAGATGAAAATGAATATTGATGGGGTATTAGATAAATGGGATATAAATTGGGGGATTAATGAGAATAATAATTTAGGATAAATGAGATGAGAAGAATTAGTGTCAAATAATAGGAATATTGGTGATGATAATGAAGTGAGCTAATTTAGGTGCATACATTTTTATGCTCTTTGAAAGGGCATTACGAGTGGACAAAGTGGAAAGAATAATGTCCTTTCAAAGAAAACCATTTCAAGGATGAATGTTAGTAGATGATTTAAGTGGATATGATGACCCCTCAAGGGGACATGCGAGGAATAATAAGATGGATGGCCATTCAAAATAGGAAATGAGGGGTGGGATGTGATGGATAGATAAGAGGATGGGATGTCAAATGTGATATATAAGATGAATTTGACTTGATCAATGAGATGAAAATTGATGATTATGCCCCTAACAAAGACATATGCACAAGGATTAGAGATGGTTGTGTCATAATTACTGATGCATCCCAAGGGGGAATCAACTATAGCATGATGATGATAATATTAAATGGTTATGAGATTTAGACATATCCCAAGAAAATATGCATGTAAGGGAGAGATTTTGGCCAAATATTTGATAATATTAATGATGGGTGTAGCTCAAAGCTAAAGTTGATTGATATGATGAAGATGATGATAAAGAAAAACTGATATATGATCAAATGACCAATAGTTAATGGAAAAGAATTATACTGCATTACATCAAATCAATGAGACATAATGTGGTTAATGGTGATGATGCCCCTAGAAAAGACACATACAAGAGATTGATAGAGGAAATAGTGGCTGAGCTATCATTAGGTATGAAAAGGTGGCCAAGTGTTTCCTACATAGTTGAAAAAGACCTCAGGCTGATGTAGTTATGAATAGGGGATAAAGGATAATTGATGAAAGATGATGATGATGATGTTGAGGACAATTATTAGTGATTAAAGGATGATGTTAGTGATGATGAGTATTAGATGATTTGATGAGAATAAAATATTAGATGTTAATCAGATGGATTGTGAGGATTAGATTAGTGATGGGAATAAAGATGATTGATTATGAGAGGGTAGGTGATCAAGACATCATATCTATCATAAATATTATCATAGTCTAATAAATTTAAAATATATGTCACTTGAAATTATTCCCCATGATATAAGTATGACCAAGAGGACATTATACTGAAGTGCATGGGTAAATAATGAACTCTACATTATCGAGGGCACTTATAGTGATCTCATAGCATTCTCATTCATAGAAAAAAAGAGACATGATGAAAATAAATCATAAGAAAAATAATATATATACATGATGCAAACAAGACAAACAAAAGAAATAAATAATACACACGCAAGTATCTACATGTGGTGTCATAATGTCTTGTTTAATGATGGGGTGAGTGATTGGGGGATGGGTTGGACTATAATGATTAGGATATGATTTTGGACTTATGATAGACTTGGATAGAATAATTATGATGATTAGGTTTAGGACTTGGATAAGGATATGGATGTGGATATGGATTAGACTTGTCTTTGGTTGTGGGATAAGGTGTATGATGTGATAAGGTCTTTGAAGATGGATTTGGCCTTGAAATCAAATCAAAAAGTGGCCAAGGAAGGTGATTGATAAAAGTGATGACCAGGGATTACCAATAGACAAGACCCTATAAGAGTTCATTCTATTAAGGAAACTAGGAGATGATGGGATGAAATACCTTTCATACTAGTAAAGAGTGATTAGATGGGTGATAGGTATGTAGAGGTAATGATATAGAAGGTGATGGGATTAAGTAATTTTCATACTAGTAAAGAAGTGAATTGATGGGTGATAGATATGAAAAGGGAACTAATAAAAAGTGATGGGTAATAGACTAAATTCTTTGACAAGGATATGCATGTTAATAACCCTAACCAAAAGGATGATGAAGAGATGAGAGATCACTCCAATTTTGTTCCAAGATGAGACATAGGAGATGGATATTAGATAGTATTTGGGATGGGAATATGTAAAATAGGATGGATGGGATGGATATTAGATGTGGTGATGGAGACAAATGTGACTAGGGAATTAGGGAAAGGATAAGACATAATGGACTATTTTTGGTTTTTTATACATTTTATGATTTTTAGGGTTTTTGAAATATTTCAATTTTTAGGTATTTTTGGAATATGTATGTACACCATATAAATGGGTTTACTATAAAAGGGAATACTAAGCATAGAAATTATGATGAGGATGAATGGAATGATGGATGGGATAATAAGAGGATGAGGTGATGCGAAGAAGGGGAGGAGGACCAAGGAAGAAAGGACTACGGATTGCCAATGACCACATCATGAAAAAACCAAATGTTTAGTGAGTCAAGTATTCATTTGAGGATATGCCAACATGGTTTTATAAAAGTTTTCAAGACATCTTCCATTCCTTATGAAGGCAAAGATGGGAAAGAATGGACTATGGGATAAGATGTATAAGGATGACATGGATGGCTTATATAGACAAAGTTGTTGTGGGATGAGACAAGTATGGATGGATTGACAAGGGATAGATGGATTTTTACCCCATGTGTTTATGTGTAATGAAAATAATAGATTATTATAACATGATGCTCTAAACCAGTTTTCATCATGGTAGTTACCAAAGGCACTAGAATACTAGTTTTCACCATTGGATGAATGATTTTATTTTATTTTTTTGGACTATTTAGGCATCTCAATTTATTAGAGAAGGGAAAGATACCTGATTGTAGATACTATCTAGATCTTCAACCAACACCTATTTAGGATAAGTGTGATGTTAAAACCATGTTACTACCACTAGATGTATTAAATCCCATGTGACTTTAATTTTTATAAATGGAGACCCCTCCAGATATCTAGACAAGGTGTCTTAATTTCCCCTAAGAAAGACAATGTTTCTTGAGGAGGTGGTTTGAGGTATGGATTTGATTAGATCTTGATTTTGATGGATGATAGGATCAAGATAGGATGGTATGGTAGTTGATGGAGGATTAGGACTAAAATTAATAATAGGATCATGATAGGATGGGGTGATGGGTGATGGAGGATTAGAAATGGAAATCATATACATTGTTAGAGGTATTGGACATTCTTCATTTGATTGGTGCCAAGTGATAATAGACTATAGGAGATCTAAGACACTTTGATTTTGTGGTTCATCTTCAATAAAATAATTTTATGGATAATCAATCATGCTTTTAACATAATTTTTATTTTAACTTTCATTAATCATTGGTGCCTAATTTTGGGATTCACTAGAGAGATTGATTTTTGACTCGATGGATGATGCTTAATTTGACTTTGATATTCCCCTAGTGATTCATATTGGGCTTCACTAGGATAAGACATAGTTTTATTATGATAATGATTTAAATCTAATTGATTTTGAATTATGGGATCAAAGATGAATTGATCATGATTTATGACTTTGCGAAGATAGTCTTGGACCTTTATATTTGTGGCATGCATTATGTCACTCAAGGAAAGGTCCAATGATACATGTTTATGTTTGTCCCTATGGAGGGAGGTGATTAAATGATCATCAATAGGAATGAAAGGATTGATAGTGTAAAAAGATAGGGGAGATGATATGATGAGGTCAATGAGTGGTGATGGGGTAACATAGTATACATAGGGGTTCTTAGGAGACCCTATTTTGACATCAAAGAAAATCTCCTCAAGATAAGTAAAAGGATAAAAAGGACTACTTATAATATATGCATCCAAAAAGGATAAAATTCACTTTGAAAATATTTGATAGATAAAGGTTTTAATAATTCTGTTATGACTTCGCCATCCTAATTGGGATCTAAAGGTATGCCTGGTGATGGATTGGAGGTACCTAGATTAGAGTCATTCTCAATAAGATAAGCATTATCAGTATTGATGAGGAATGATGTTTCCTATGAGGAATCTAATGTGGATATTGGTATGGAACTATTGGAGCACAACTACATACTAAGAGAGGGGTGAATTAGTATATCAATTAAAACTAGTTATTTAAATAGTTTCAATATAGATTAAAAGATATATGTAGATCAAATAAAATATGCAAAGATAATACATATATAAATACACATGACACCAAATTTATAGATTGAAAACACAAATGTAAAAACCATGGTGAGAATAACTACAAGAATTTACTATTTTAATACAACCTCATAGTCAATGCCTCACTTGGCAAAACCTCACTGGTTACATTTAAGGACACCTATACTAAGGAGACACCAATACCCTAACTAAGCACCAACTCAACTTAACCTCACTGGTTACAATGTTTAAGGGCATCGACCCTAAAGAGACACCAATCTCCTAACTGAGCACCAATTCAAATAATCTGATAGCACCAACTAGTTAGATCTATGGAGCTACAACTCTAGTATACAAAATAGATTCAGAAATTAATCCAACTCTATTATCTAAATTAAAATTCTAATCTATAACTACTTTTTATTTTCACATTATTTTTATTCTTTTCCTCATATTTGCTCCTCTCTATTCCACTGGTCCTACGTCTGGATATGTCTCTATTCGACACCTTCATTAGATTCACCAACCACTCTACTCTTCTTTGTCACCTTTGGTTCTATGTTTTTATGATTTTTTATTTGACATACCTTATTGTATTTTTCTCCGTTCCTATATCTATATTCAATTTGACTCAATAAAAACATAAATTGTTCCATAAACTTTTCCTTTATTCTAGATATCATATATATAAGCAAATGATCTAGGGTTTGCTTCTTCTCTATGTTCACACTAAGACTATAACACATCATGCTAATTATGTACTTTATTTCATTAATAATTAAAGAATTAGTTCCCATGTCTCAATTCCATGCATTAGACCATAATTATAGGTCCCTTTACTATCTAAATCATCTATTAGACTCAAGTTTTGATGCATAGGCTCTTTAATGTATATTTAATTAGTTAGATCGATCAATGTCATTGTATATGTTGAGATATATAGCTTATATACAAGTTCCTACATGTTTCTCCACTTGACCATTGGAATTTAAACACTTTAAATACTAGCCCTTGATCTCTTTCTTTGTGACATCTCTAAACTCTCTCACTCTTTTGGATCTCTTTATGCTATTAAACTTTAATGTTTCACTCTTTAAAATACGTCCATCGATATTTAGATCCTATCTCCTATGTGTCATTAGATCTTTGAACTTGAATGAAATTTACCTTGGCTTGGTCATTAAACTTCAACACTTTGACCTCATCTTACTGCTTCTTGTGTCTTTGGATTGCTTTCATTCTTATGTCTTTAGATTTCTTGGCCTTTAACTCATCACTATGTTGATAAACCTTGATCACTTTATAGCATTTGAGTCCATTCACTCTATTGGATATAATTTGCATGATCTTCTATATACTATCATATCTTATGATAAGCTTGATATTTATCTTTGATAAGCTCACTCTCATTACTCCTCTATCTAATAGATTCATGTGATTATGACATTTGTCATTAGCATTACTTGTGACACTTGGTACTAGCATATTCACTCAGAGGGACCTTTGATACTTTGACTTCATCACACTCTATTGGATCTCTAATGCTTGATTAAGCACAATATGTTGATCTTCCAACTAGATCAAACATTAACCCTGTCAATCTTACACTCATTGGGTCTTTGTCTGACAAGCTTCATGAATGTGACAATTGTCACTATCACATTTACTAGGAGGAGTCTTTGACAATTTGACTTTGATTCAATTCATTAGATCATCTATGTATGATGAATTTTAGGCTATTGATCAAGATGGGACATATGTTAAGTATTAAAATTTGGAAAATATAGTCCTTTAATCATTGCCTAGATCTAGTAATTTCTAGGTCAAGGGGTCAGTTTCTTAATGACTATATGGAATTAAGTTGTAACTTAAGTTACCAATTCCTTTCTATACCAAGTTAACATTAAAATAGAAATTTCCTATTCATACCATGACTTAAACCTTTAGGGTTTTACTGATAAACCCTCTCTATTTCGAGACCAAAGATAATTCAATTTTGAGCTCATTACTTCTCAATTAAACTTGTGGACCATATTTATAGAATGTACATGAAAAATGCATTATGGATCTTCTATCTGTTTGACTTTAAACATCCATAAATGGTCTCTATAAAATCATGACAACTTTGCATAGTGTAACTGTGAAACATGATCTTCTCTCCATCAATCCTACCTGATCCTTTTGACATCAATGACATCCATAGTGTCCATTTTGACATCAATTAAAATAATATTACCGACAATATACCCCTTTAGTATTGATGGTAAACTAAATGCTCTAATTCAAACTTAATGTTATAATATTCTAATAATTTGATCTTTATCTAGCATTTCTTGCATTGGCTTATACTGAGTATGAACTAAAGTTATTCATACCATACTTGCTCCCCCTTAGGCAATGTCATATTTTTTTAAACTCATATTGAACACTTGATCTGCTCTTCCAAGATTTTATAGAGAGCATTTACACTTTTTATCCAAACTTTTACAAAGAGCATTTGCCTTTTTTCTCCCCCTTTGACACCAATGTAAAAGGGACTCCTCACTATTTGTCTAAAGTGTTCTCCCCCTTTATCAGATAAATGAGTTTGTCTAAAAACCTAAAATTATTAACTCATTAGAAATTTACAAAATATGCATACCTGAGTTGACTTTTCTCTTTGTCTAGGGATCAATAAGGCTTTTATGATCCTTCCTCTTGAATTACACTATGTCATTAGTATCTTGTGATGTGATGTAGGTTTTTAAATATAAGATTACTAGACTTATCTCTCAGTCTCTTATTATCTTCTAATCCTAGGACCTAACCAATTACAAATCTCTTCTACTCTAAGCCTTCTTGATCTTGACAAACTAAATATTCTAGCTCCCATTTACACTCTGCATAGCTTCTCAATCTATTCATACTATCTAACTTATCTCCCCCTAACTCCATGCTCCATATTTACACCAAGGGACTACTTATAACACACCATAACTACATTTGTCACATGTTTATCATTATTTTACACATCTTCACTAAGTTTGGTGACCTAACTAATTATACAACACAAAATACACCATGTCAAGGGTTTCTTAGATTAGAACCCTTATGCAAACTAAAAATATAGACATATTTATGAGATGTACTTCAATCTCATTATGTTACATTAAAAGACTTATTATGTCCCTACAAACACTACATACACAAAACTTGACTTGATTTGATCAAGTTATTAACACAATGTACTTAAATTCTTATTTATAGCAGACATCACTTGTTTCTCCACTGAAAGGGGTCTCTTAAGAAGCATAGATAGAGACACCTTAATTCATAATATCTTAGAACAACGTAAAACTAGGAGTTGCTTATAAATCCTCATATTCCTTCTCCTCCTTGGTCATATTTTTCTTTCAATTCTTCTTCTTCTTAGTCTTAAGATAAGTAACATGCTCATCTACTATAATGTTCTCCTTTTCTTCTATGATTGGATTGATAGTACATGGATACAACATGTGGCACACCTTTTTGTCTAATGAATCTTCCTTATAACTCATAATCTCATCACTAGGCACATAAAACTAATGTTATATGTTTGATACTTGCTTTATAGTAGCATGATGTTCAATTGAATCTATACATACCTCATAGCTATCCTCAACCAACACCTTAGACTTCTCCTTGAGATTTTTCTTCTCATTATCAACATGTGTAGACATTGAGAGGTCTTGACATTTTTAAACCTCTATAGAATTCTTCATCATGGCTTGATCTTCACTTTCCATACATGCTTGGTTTGCTTATATGTCCTATAGGGTTTCTCTTTTTTAGAGACTTGTGAACATTTGTTCACACTGGGAGGCATGTTTTTGATCATGCTTTCTACTTTTGGTCTTTCAAACATTATTCTACATTTTTCATCTATGTGACCAAAATTATTACAATTGTAACACATTATGTTTTTATCTACCAAGGTTTTAAATGAATTTTTAATTCTTAAGTTGGTTCTCCTTGTAGGTACACCTCTACATTTACTATCCTTATCTCAAAAATGATTACAACTATAACAATAACTATAAAAAGATGAGGAATACCTAGTCATAGCTTTTCTTTGTGTAGGGTGGGTAGTTATTCTCAACTCTTGCTTCTTCAAGTTACTTACCCTTGTGTAACCATCTGCATCAACTACCTTTGTCTTCTACATCTTCCTTAAATTTATAGAGATGGACTCATTGTTCTTTTTCCTATCCTCAAGCTTCTTTTCTCCTTTAGCCCTCTTCTCATCAAAAGTTCTACTATTTGTATTTATATCTTAGGAGACATTCTTTTTCTTTGCTCCTGATCCTTTTGCTTTGAAATTATCATATAACTTAGTAGATGTACTGGTTATGGGACTTTTATCCTTTTCATAACCAAGACCAGATTTCTCTTTTTATGGCTTTAGAAAGATGATCGATTCATCAAGAATATTTGATCCTCCTTTTAGGTTCAAACCTTTGTCTATTTGTTCTTTGGCCTTTTCAAGCTCTTTTCTCAAATCCACTATCTCTACTTCTAACCTCATACACTCATCATATTTAGATTGAAGTTCAACTTTGACTGCATCTTCTATTCTTGTAGCCTCTTCAACCTGAGTCTTAAGGATTAATATCATCTCATCAGATCTTTCAAGACTTTTGGATAGTTTTTCAATTTATTTTTATTCAAGATTCTTCTACCTTGAGTTTTCTTTACTCAGCTTATCAATCTCATCTTGATCACAAATGAGTTCACACTCAAGGTCCACTTTTCCTTCCTCTTCTTCATCAGAGTCTTCAACTTCTTCTTGATCTAGATCTATAGAGGTTGATTCTAATTATATGAATAGGGATTCATTTCCCTTATCCACAAAGGCACAGTCATGTTCATCATCTAAGATAACACTATCATCTAATGAGTCACTATCTTCTCTTATATACAAGCTTTTCTTGTTTTTAGAGAAGTTCCTCCTTTTGGAATAGTGAGGCTTGATCCTTTTTCCATCGTCTTCTTACTTAGAGTTATCCTTTTTCTCATAAGGGTATTTAGTATAAAAATGTCCTACTTTACCATAATTAAAACATTTAAATGGTAACTTACCTTTATACTTTCCAGATCCTCTTTGCAATATTCTAACAAAGTTGGATTCTTTTTCATCAATCTCCTTAGATTTAGATGTATATTCTTCAACTTTTTCTTTCTTAGATGCTTTGAATGCAGCTTCTCTCTTAGGAGTATATGCTTATCCCATTCTCATCTCATAATTAGTGAAGGTTCCATGTAACTCATCTATAGTGAGATTATCTAGATCTCTTGCTTCCTCTATTATAGAGATTTTAGAATCATAACTTAATGACAAAGATTTTAGGACCTTTTTAACAATGATTGATTCTTTCATTTCTTCTCCAAGACCTCTAATTACATTGACATTTCATCTACCCTAGGAATGTAGTCTGAAATATTTTTCTCTTCATCCATTTTGAGACTTTCAAATTGGACTCAAAATGTTTGTATCATGGTCTAATTTACTTTTCCATCTCCTTCATATATGATATTAATTTTGTTCCATATATATTATACATTTTGATAATGCATCACTTTGACAAACTCTAATTTGGATAATCGATAGATAATAAAATTATTTTCCTTGGCATTAATCTCATATTACTTCTTTGAAGCCTGATCATTAGGATTTGTAGCAGGGGTTGTATATCTATTTCCCATAGAAATCCATACATCAAACTCTAATGAGGATAAATATGCTTCCATTCTTATTCTCTAGAAAGCATAACTAGATCCATCAAAGAGAGGTACTTTATTTGATGAATATCCTTCTTGATTAGCCATTTGTGTTCACCATCCAAGATATACCTAAGCTGATTAAGCTTCTTTCAAGGAACCTTGGGCTCTGATACAAATTGTTAGAACACAACTAGATACTAAGAGAGGGAGTGAATCAGTATATCAATTAAAGCTAGTTCTTTAAATAATTTCAATGCATATTGAAAGATATATGTAGGTCAAATCAAATATGTAAATACCATACATACATAAATACACATGACACCAAATGTATACGTGGTAAACCCAAAGGGAAAAACCATGGTGAGAATAGCTACTAGAATATACTATTCTAATATAGACTCATAGTTAATGTCTAATTTAGACAAACCTCACTAGTTTTAAGCCTCACTATTAAAACCTCAATGATTACATTTAAGGACACCAATCCTAAGGAGACACCAATCCCCTAACTGAGCACTAACTTAGGTTAACTTCACTAGTTACAATATTTAAGGGCACCAAACCTAAGGTGACACCAATCCCCTAATTGAGCACCAATTCAAATAATCTAATGGCACCAACCAATCAGATCTATGGATCTACAGCTCTATTATACAAAATAGATTAATAAATGAATCCAACTATGTTCTCTCTATTATAAGTCTAATCTATAACTACTCATTATTATCATATTATCTTTATGCCTTTCTTCCTCTCTACTCCTCTCTATTTCATTAGTCTTATGTCTAGATATGTCTCTGTTCAACACACTTCATTGGATTCACCAACCACTCTACTCTTCTCTTCCCCCTCTACTTATATGTCTTTATGATTTTATATTTAACGCACCTCATTGGATTTTTCTCTCTACCTCTATCTATATTCAATTTGGATCCATAGAAAAATTAATTATTCTAGTAACTTTTCCTTTGTCTTAGATATAATATATATAAGTAAATGATATAGGGTTTGATTCTTCTCTATGTTCACACTCAAACTATAACACATCATGGAAATTATATAATGTAGTTCATTAAGAATTGAATTATTAATTCTTTCATCTTGATTCCATGCAATAAATCATGATTGTAGGTCTCTTAAATAGTTATAACATTTTTTAGACTCAAGTTTTGATGCACATGATCTTTAATATATATTTTATCAGTTGGATCGATCAATCTCATTGTCTATGTTGATATATAGTACATATACATAAGTTTCTTCATGTTATTACATGTTTTAGATTATGGTAAAAGTAGGTTTTGAAGGGACCCTGAAACCCTTTAATAGAATCAAAAAAGATAAAGCATTAACAACCACCAGGAAAAACATTCCTAAAACCTACTGAAGAATAGCATCAAAATCAGGTTTTACAGGGATAGCATCAATATCCAGTTTATGAATACTATTCAACCCCCTAATATTCCAATTAATGATTTTCAAATCTATTTTTTAGGGGTAAAATCTAGAATAGTTGCCTGCCTACCATCAGCAATATTCTGCATACTTTCTAACTCTCTAGTTTTCTTAGTGGATCTTCTTCCAGGTTTGTCCAGGGAACCAACATCCGGTTTCACCTTAGAATGCTGTTCAGCTCTTTTTCCAGATTTATTCAGAGTAGAAGCAAGAGGTTTCACCTTAGTTTTCTGATCTTTTTTGATGTTTCTAGTTTCTACCCCCTTAGTATTGATCTTTTTTTCAGCCCTTTTTCTTTGGTTTAGTTTATGCTTTGAGTTTTCTCCATTATCTTTCACAACTTCTAGGGGAGGAGGCTCATCCAAAGGAAAGTCATTATCAGCCTGAGATAACACCTGGATCTCCCTAGACTGAGAAAAAAGAAGATGTTTCTCCACTTGAATATTGGAATTTAAACACTTTAAATAATAGCCTTTGATTTCTTTCTTCACACCATATCCAATCTATCTCACTTTGTCAGATCTTTGTAAAATTCTAAACTTTAATGTTTTAGTCTTTAAAATGCATTTTTTGATCTCCAAATCCTATCTCCTACATATCATAAGATATCTGAACTTTCATGAACTTTACCTTGACTTAGTCATTAAACTTTGACACTTTGACCTCATCTCACTGCTTCTAACATATTTGGATCACTTTTACTCTATCAAAATTCTTAGACTTGCTCAGTATTTAACCCATCATTGTGTTGACAAACCTTGAGTACTTTATAGAATTTGATTACATTGGCTCTATTGAATCTCCTTTGCATGATCACCATGCACCATCACATTTTATAACAATCTCAATATTTATCTTTGAGAAGCTCACTCTCATTGGTCCTATATTTGACAGACTCATGTTCTTGTGACACTTAGAATTAACACATTCACTTAGAGGGACCTTTGATACTTTGAATTCATCATGCTTCATTGGATCTCCAATGTATAATTAAGCATGAGTCATTGATCTTCCAACTACCTTGATCATTAACTTTGACAAACTTATGCTCATTAGGTATCTATCTAAAAAGCTTAATGAATGTGACACTTGTCACTATCATGTTTAATTGGATGGGCCTTTCATAATTTGAATTTTATTTGCTTCATTGGATCATATGCGTATAATGAAGCATGGGCCATTGATCAAGCTAGGACATATATTATGTCTTAGACTTAGGAAAAATAAAATCCTTTGATCATTGCTCAGAGCTGGTAATTACTTGGTTGAGGGGCTAGTTTATTAACAATGATATGGACTTAAGTTGTAACTTAAGTTACTAATTCTAAGCTATACCAAGTTAACATTAAAATAGAAAGTTCCTACTGATTCCATGACTTAAACCTTTATGGTTTTACTAAGAAACCCTATCTAGTCAAAGAGTAAAGATAATTACAATTTTTATCTCATTCTTTCTTAGTTAAACCTAAAAACCATATTTATAAAATGTACATGAATAAACCACAACACATATTATATCTATTTGAATTTAAAAATCCATAAATGGTCTCTATAAAACCATAATAACTTTGCACAGTGTAACTGTGAAACAAGTTCTTCTCTCCATCAAACCTACCTAATCCTTTTGGCATCAATGACATCCATAGTGTACCTTTTGACATCAATAATAGTCATATTTACAATAATAACATGATCTTATTGATGATAAGACTTGTGTTAGGTCTAATGGGTAAGATGTAATGCTTCTAGTATAAGATTCATTATCTATGATTGACCTCTCAACGTGGGGTGTTTGATGTGATGGGTGAGAGGGTTCTTAAGAGATATAATTGGTTATGATGGAGGATTTATTGAAGATGGAGGGATCATGGAACATGGGTGTGATGTCTTAACCTTGTATTAGATAAGGAAGGGATTAATCTAGATTAAGAATGGAATCCTAGCATTCCTCTTTTTATTCACCCAAGGTTTTAGACTCATCTAGTTCATCCTTGATTATTATGTCACCATAGTTAATGATGTTTTAGATGAATTATTTGATAGGACACCATATATTAATGGTATGCCCCAAAGTTTGGTGATATTCACAATATTGATTAGTTTTATACCAAAAAGTCTTAGGTTTGGTGGGATGAAGATGTCATATGGTTGGATAGATCATCATGTTGGTGGTAACTAATTAATTGAAAAGGGCTTCCAAGGACATAGGAAGGGGAGTATAACGAACCTCTTATGATTTATATATGTAACAATTATAATTTAGACTACATGGTTGTTGATTCGATTGGGTAGATGGATTGGTAGTAGATGAGGTAACCAGGATAGGATTCCCTTTGCTAGTGTGAGAAGGGGAAGTTGATGGATTATGACTTTAGAATGGAGGACTAGTATGGGATTCACATAAATCAGCCTAGATGGGATGTGCAATCATTTTAAGGGGTTTAATAACTTTGTGGAATGGTACACCCATCATAAAGAGCTTCATGAGGATCTCATCCTTATGGGTAGTTATGTATTAGTCAATGAAAGTAGGGTTTAATTCCATGGTGATGTATGATAAATGATAAAATATAAAAGGTAGGCTAAGGATTAGGGATGGTTACTTGAACAAAGTATGATATATGAGGATGTGGATGAGATAGACTAATGGATAAAAGACTATGATTATATTTCAGACTAATAGTGCAATAGGTGCTAACATCCTATCATCAATGCCTAGTTAAAAAAATAACAAAAAGATTAAGGATTTGATGGGTTCCTATATTTAAACTAGCAAGAGGATGATATGATGGGTGATAGTTATGAGTAGTCAAGGATGATAGAGACTATATTGATGATGATGGGTTTGCTAGATTGAAATGGACAAAGTGACAAGATGCTATTAAGACTAAGTATACAATATGAAAGAGTAATGAATGATAGTGGACTATGGAAATAGGATTGTGTGGATGATAGGACTAAATAAAGACCTTAAACTGAGTTGATCAAGATGGGATGTGATATAAATATGTGATGAAATTGATTAGGATGATGGGACAAGGACAAGTATGATGATAGGTGATGTTGAAATGACAAGGGATAATATAAATGAGATGGGGATGGTTTAGACCTATATGTGTCCTAAAATCCATCTAAGATAAGAAAGGATGAGTTTAAAGTAGATGGATGGTGAAGATGAGGTTAATACAAGTGATGGGGTAAGGACTTAGGATAACATGTGGTCTTAAGATAAGATGTGAATGACAAGACCAAATGTGATTATGATGTATAGACTAATGATGAGTGAGATGAGTTTAGGACATGAAAATAAGGATGTAAAAGAGAAAAAAATGTATAAGATGGTAAGAAAAAGATATATAATATGATGGTTAGGACTAATGATGAGGGGATATGATTAGACTAAGAAAGGGATGAAGTGATTATGTGAAGACAAGTAGTTGATGATACATACTTGGGTAAGGATTTAAGATGGATTGGGATATGTAGGTGATAAGGTTATGACTAAGGATGGGTTGATATAACTATATTAAGATGGGATGGAGATAAGGTGATAATGGGAGATAGTTTTGAGATAAGGATGTACAAAAGCCAATATATGCAAATGGGGATGATGACAATGATATACAAGAGAATGATATAGGACATGTGAGTAATGGGGAGGGGGTATGAATAATGATGGATAGATAAAATATGATTATAATTATGTACAAAATACAATATATATAATGGGATGATGATAAGGAAAATGTAATATGAAAGGATATAAAAGAGGGTAATGATATATATGATAAGATGTTGGTGATGTGGGTATGATCAATGATGAAGGGTATGAGGATAAGATGAGAGATACGATAGGATAAAGACAATAAGAGGATGATGAGATATTAATGAAATGATATGTGCAAAATTCAAGGATATAAAAGGTGGTCTCAAGATAAGGTGTGGAGGACTATAGGTGATTGATCAGTGGAGATGACTAGACTAGGATAGGATGAAGACAAGATGGGGGATAATCCCATGCAAGGATATACAATATGGTATTTATAAGAGGATGATGAAAAAATGATGAGGCAATTATATATAAGATTATGGATTATGTAAAGACATAGATAGGTATGTATAGGTTTAGGTAAAGGTTGAATCGGATCACAAAAAACATGGGTTTAGCACAACACACATCTAGGCAAGTAATATACAAACTATGGTTAGTAAAATCAAAGGTGCGTAACTTAATACTTGTACCATCCAATAGATTCATGTGTGAGGCTATAATCTAGTGACCCATTATGGTATTGATTTCATCCTATCAATCCTACTCATACTTGATGGATACTTTGGAGCTGATACTGACTCCTATAATGGTACACCTATTATGATTGAAGGTTCTTATGCTAGGTATACACAAGGCTTCTAGGTGTGTCCCCTATATACACAAAGTTATGATGGGGATTAAGTCTATGCAAGATTCTATTTTACTACCTTGTATCTTTTAGCTTAACCACCCCTCACTCCATGAAACCCTTCATGGATAATTCTACTTTGGCACCTAATGACAATTCTCTTGATTTTTAGACTCTATTAGAGCATAAAGTTTTGGTGAAGTGCAAGGTAGTTAAATCCACATCACCTACCCCTATAAAAAATAAAAAAATGAAAGAGTTTATAGGTGGTTTTTGTTCCTTTAGGAATCACCATAAGGATGTAAGGAGGAGAGCATACACAAATCGTAACCTTGGGATACAATGAAGCAAGCCAAAAAAATTAATTAACTAATTATGATTAAGATGTGATTATATTTATAAGATGAAAAATAAGAATATAAAATATATATATATATACACACAACAAGATGATTAAAAATAATAAATGTAAGACAAAGTGAAATAATGATTTTCAAAGTGCAATAAGGAGTCTCTAATAGGCAGCCTACAAACACATGGTTAGTAGTTTAAGTGGCACTCAAAAATTTGTAACTTTAAAGACAAGGATTAGTAGTTTGATCAATAATCTTGAGGGGAGACTTGTAAGATAAATGATGTTAGACCAAAGTATGACCTATAAAATATGATGTTAAAATGAAAAAATAATCTCTAGACTTATCCCTACAAGTAACAAAATGTGTTAGTATCATATGCCTTAATAAAACACCCTTAAAAAATCATGATTTATCTTTATAATTTCTTTTGGGTGAGCAAGACATGACGTGGGGGTTTGGGGGTGGTATCCCCCAATGGGGCCAAGGGGAAGCACCCTGAGCATGATCCTTGTTATAGTAAAGGGAAGGGTCAGGGGGTAGAGCCCCTCACTGCCAAAGGCAATGCAGGCCTTGTGGGAGGCCCAAAATGACTCAAAATCACAAAAGATGACTCTAAAAATGCACTTAAAAAGGACAAAATTTTAATGCAAAATCATAACTACATAGTGCAAAATCATAGGCAGAGAGTGTAAAGTTGCAACTCTAATGTAAAATAATCGATTTTTTTTTATGGTTCAGAAAATATTTATTCCCACCATAATTCTTCTATTTTTAAAATATTATTTAATATCCTATTATTAATGTTTTTTCATTAACCATGGGATATATTTTTAATTAAATCCAAATTTAATTAAAACTACTATTTAATGGCTTTTAATCTACCATTAGATATTGTATTTATCCAAGTCTCAAAAATATGCTATTTCCACTCCCACATGGATAGTTATTTAAAATAGCCATGGGATATATTTTTAAACCTTTGTCTCATTTTAATCGTTTACCCACCTTTTTCCATGTGAAAATTTACATGGGTTTTAAAAAAGACAAGACCATGAGATATGTTTTTAAAAACATGGGATATTGTTTTTTTTAATAATAAATAAACTTTGAAAATGTAAGTCCCCACTTTATATCTTTCATGTGGAACATCCACTTTACATGGGGGGCATAGGAAAGATATTTGGTATTTGTTTATGTTTTAATAAACATTATCCTTTATACCTTTGTGTTCAATTCTTAACTCCACTTCCATCTTGTATTTTGCATGGTATATGGAAATCCACTTGATAATTGTCTTTATTTAATATTTTTACCATTGCATTAAAATCCTTTCAACCTCCTTTTTCCAATGTGGTGCCTTTTTGCATGGTCACAATTTTTTTTTGGTGGAAGATAATGTGATCAACAGGTTTACATGGGCCATGTTAATTATGGCAAAGGATTTTTAATTCAAATATATGACATTGGAATTATTCAAAGACTTATGGCATGGCATTAGGGTCTTTAATAATGTTTTTTATTTTGCATTAATATATTTTCCTATCTTTATTTAAAGAAAGGCATAATTACTATTTGGCATTGATTACCTTCCACCTTGGTGCCAATCCAGTTATTACAACAGCATTTTGAAATAACAATTCAGTTATTATAGAAATATTTGGTGGGGTTATTGACTATATTTGACATGATTTTCTATATTTTTCCACTTGGCATTGAACCAATGTACAAACATGGAATTATTGAGAGAATTTGTGTAAAACCATGGATAAGCTAGTGAATGTGGAAGTGTTGAAAATAAACCGAAGACTACACACAAACAATATGGGAAATAATCAATACCAAAATTGGTAAGGAAAAAAAATACAGATAACACCAAGAAATGTAAGGATGTTGAGGAGGAAATACCAAAAATCCAATGCCATGTTATTAAAATGAAACCCTAATTCAAGAAAATAATTAGTGCCTAGCCAATGTATGAGAGTAGGGGAAAATAAGAGAAGATTTCCTAGCATAGATCCATTAGATGATGCACATTGAATGCTATGGAAGCATTAAGAAATATATATTTAAGGTGTTTTTATAGAGGTAGTAGTGATTTTGCACATATGGATTTTGTAGATAGAGATATATCTACATTATAGAGGAAGCAAAAACCTGTAGTAAATTAAAGAGGTTTATTTTGTTTTGTTGTATAGATAGATTATTTGGTATGTAATAATTTTATTATACTTAGAGAGATTTTTTAATTATTCGTGAAGAGTTTTTAATAGATTAGAACACTCATAGAGTGGACCTAGCGACATAACCATTTGGTTAACCCCGTAAACAAATCTTCTGTGTCATTTTTAATTTCTTCTCTATGATCTAAATTTATTTCAATTTCCTTAAATAAATTATGGAATGTTTATAAAGTAATTTTTGGATTTAATTTAAGGAAAAATCAAAATTAATATTTAGTTTTAAGGGAAATTGGAAATTAATATTTAGTTTTCATCTAATCTAAGAAGACTGTAAAATATTTTATAAGCTTGGATTTTTGGATAAGTTTTAGTTATTTTTGTAAAATTAAGAGATTATTTTATAGAGATAAAATGTTTATGGAATGTTTTAAATGAAAAATATAGTTATATGTGTTTACCAAATCACTCATATTTAGAATTGTTCAGATTTGCATTTTGATTAGAAAAAGTCAATTTCTATTAAATAAAATTTAAAATTTGACATATTTTTAAAAATCCATTTCTTATTTTAATTAATAGGGAAATTGAGAATTACGCTTTTGATTCTATTTTAATTTAGAAATTGAGAGTTTCAATATCTATTTGAAAAATTGTGTGATTTATCTATAGGGGTAGATCTAGTTTTTAGATTGATTTGGTATCAGCGTAGTTAAAATGTAGGGATTAGCTTCTAATTATATGAAATTTTGATTTTAGTTTCAGCATTGGTTGGATTCTTTGTAGATTTTTGTTTACTTAATTTATAGTGTTGGAAGTAAAGATTTTTTGTAGGAATAGGAAACCATGGGCATGTTATCCAAACAAGAGAAACTTGATGACCTTGAAGCATTTAATATTCAGATTCAAGAAGAGAAATCTTTCTTGAGAGTAAAATTTTACTCCTTAGAAGAAGAGATTGAAAGGTTGGAAAAAGAGTTACAAGCCAAGGATGATCTCTTGTCAAGTTTGTAAAATGATGATGTCACCAAGGAGAAAAATAAGTTCATTATGCATACAGGACTTTCCTCTCCCATAAGTGCACAAATAGATTCATTAAGCATTGTAAATGAATGTGAGTCACTAGTTACTTTTCATTTCCATCATGAATTTGATAAAAAGGATTTTTGTAAGTTTGAACAACATACTAGAGGTATAGGTTCAAAATTACTTGTTAAAATGGGATTTAGTGGAAAAGGCATTGGAAACAATGGCCAAGGCATTACTAACCCCATTCAGATAGAGGATAAGCCTCATCATGTAGATTTCAGATACAGATCTAGTATTCAGAATGAAATAGGTGAATTCACTAAGAAAGTATAAGTAAGAGGTGATACATAGAAGTGTAAACCATCTCAAATAGAAGGCATAGATAGGATTACAAAGCAAGTTAGTCAAGAATTAGTCCATAAATTGTGAAACATGCATAAAGAACTAAATAACCAAGCCTATTTATTCCTATGAGAATTATAAAGGATAAAAAAACAAATGAAAGGAAGACCATATTACCTTCTTAAATGGATTCACCATGCCCATGTGGCTCAAAAACATGTTTTCCCTTGATCAAGCATCCTTATCTTTGTCAACAATGGTGGTGAACTCCTCTAATGCCTCAATAACACTCCACAAAACCTAGGCTCTTGATGTGGAATCACTAAACTAGCCTATCAATGAAGATTTTTTGAAACAATTTAGCATTATAAATTTGCAATGTTCAAGGTTTAAATATATTTGAGAATAATAAAATTGCACCAAAATAGCTTAGAAATGATGTCCATGGCCTCTATATTTATATATTTTTGAGATTGGTCAAGATCAACTTGAACCATCCATCTTAAGATTGAGATGTGTGGTTAAGGATAATCCTAATATTTGGAATTAAATCCATAAATATCCTCAAGATGACCTTGGAACAAGGGGCATTGAAGAGGCATGAGAGGCATTAACTGGCATGGGTGACCCATACTCCTGATATTTTATGCATTTATAGCTTGATGGATGCCACCCCATAGATGATGTCACTAGGTGATACAGATAATAAGAATCAATTTTCAAAAAGAAATATTCAACAACTCTCATGGAAAATCCACTTAAGCTCTTAATTTGGATTAATTATCCTTGAAACAAGGTTAATCAATATTTATGTAATTATTTGAAAATTGGCCCTCAATTAATCAAAATGGTCAATCAATCATATTACTAGGTCATAATTTGACTAGAGAGGAATTAGAAGGTGACACTAGATGTGTTGAAATTGTATTCCCATTTAGGATGTTTCCAACAACAAATAACAAAGGTACATGACGTGTACCAATGAATTAGAAGAAAAGAGTGACCTAGAGCACTAAATGGTGAAATGGTCATTTTGACTCAAACTGATCTGATCAAAGTTAGCTGGCCCATAAAATGCATTGCCCTATTTAGGGATACTTTGACCAAAAATGGTACTTGTAAATGACAAGTTTGAACTGTTTAGGGCATTTTAAGGATTTTGACATAAAATGTGTATTTGAGTGCAATTCGAGTAAGATTGATAATTTCAACACAAATGGTGTTAGGAATTGGATGTCTACAGAAGGTAAAACACATTCTTTTCATCACACTTCAATAATGTTGATTCTAATTCTACTAGACAAAATAAATATTCCAACATTCCTATTGACTACATTATACAAAATTTATAGTATTTTTATCCATGCAATTTTTTTAGATTTTCTAATCACTGCGTAGCCAAATATTGGAAATGTAAATCTTTGTTAGTAAAGATTTTAAAAGGCTACTCTCTTAGACATATTTATAAGAATGGTAGTAAGAGTATGTTTTCCAAAAGAATAGACAAACATTTTTGTACTCATTTTAATAGCAAAGGTCATGAGGTTAATAAGTGTTGGTAGCTTCATCCCAAACAACATTGGAGAGTTGTGAAAAAGGAAAGCATTTTTAAACCAATAGTTTCATATATAACCCATGTAAAAACTTAGGTAAAATCTAAGGATAATTTGGTTTATATAGTTTGTAAACCAATTACTTAATTTTATGTTTGCATAATTGTGTTACTTTATTAGCATACAAATATTCAAAGTAGTTTTGGAATTCTAGTAAAAGGAATATATTTTAATTTTGAACACATATTTTTGGAGCTACCAGCTATGAGAAAATCTAAGTGATAGGTTTATCATACTTGGATTGTTTTTTCATGTTGATGGTTTTGATAAAGCTCTATTTTTTAATCTCCTAATAAGTTTTTGAGTTCTTAATATTAAATCATGTTTATACTTGAAGATATTTTAAAATGAATTTCAGATTTGGAATTTTGTTTATTGGAGTAACCTGTAGAGAAAATACAAGGGATAGATTTATCATACTTGGATTATTTTTCTCACATTTGGGTTTTGGAAAAAAAATAGTTTTAAACGTTGACAATAGTATATACAAGTTATATGGGGCATTATCAATATGTCTATTTTGAAAAAATTTACATTTCATTAGATATGTTATCATTTATATTGTGCAAATTAGAGGCTTATAAGACCCTTTTCTGGCACCGTTTGTAATTATAATAAATTTACAAACTTTTTGTATCCATGTATATATTTACACATTTTATAAGTCCCTTATTTATTTTGGGAATTTATTGTAACTATAAAATATGGTTACAACTAGGGTGTATATTTATTTCACTAAAAAATTAGTTTTCAATTGCACTTGGTGATTATTTTTATAGTGATTGGCATATGCACCATTTTGAAGATGTGACATTTGAGTAGGCAATTTACTTCTATCTACAATTTAGTATTTGGTAGATATTTCTTTCATTGGCATTTTAGGGATGCAATTTTATTTTGAATCGTTACTGTAATAATTTGAAGAGTGAACCATTTGCATATTCTATGGATGACTTGACCTTTTGGAAACCAAAAGGGTCTTATTCAGGAGATTTAATTCAAAGTAATTTTTTATGGTTTAGAAAATATTTATTCCAACCATAATTCCTCTATTTTCAAAATATTATTTAATATCCTATTATTATGGATTTTTTTATTAACCATTGGATATATTTTTAATTAAATCCAAATTTAATTAAACATCCTATTTAATGGTTTTTAATCTATCATTTGATATTTTATTAATCCAAGTCCCAAAAATATACTATTCCCACTCCCATGTGGATAGTTATTTAAAGTAGCCATGGGCTATATTTTTAAACCTTTGTCCCATTTTAATCCTTTACCCACCTTTTTCAACGTGAAAATTTGCATGGGTTTTAAAAAAGAAAAAACCTTGAGATATGTTTTTAAAAACATGGCATATTGTTTTTAAAAATAATAATAATAATAATAAATAAACTTTGAAATTGCAAGTCCCCATATTTAAACATGAAAGTCCCCACTTTGCATGGGGGGCATGGGAAAGATTTTTGGTATTGGTTTGTTTTAATAAACATTATCCTTTATACCTTTATGTTCAATACTTAACTCCACTTTCATCTTGTCTTTTTCATGGTACATGGAAATCCACTTGATAATGGTCTTTCTTTAATATTTTTACCGTGGCATTAAACTCTTTTCAACCACATTTTTCCAATGTAGTGCCTTTTTGCATGGTCATGATTTTTTATGGTGAAAGATAATGCGATCAATAGTTTTGCATGGGCCATGTTAATTATGGCAAAGGCTTCATAATTCAAATATATGGTGTTGGAATTAGTCAAACACTTATGGCATGCCATTGGAGTCTTTAATAACATTTTTTATTTTGCATGAATAAATTTTCCAATTTTTATTTATGAAGAAAGGCATAATTACTATCTAGCATTGATTACCTTCTACCTTGGCACCAATCCAGTTATTATAGTAGAATTTAACAATAAAAATATAGCTATTATAGTAGCATTTAGTGTGGTTATTGATTGCATTTGACATGATTTACTATAGTTTTGCACTTGGCATTGAACTAATGTACTTGCATGGAACCATTGAGAGAATTTGGGTAAAACTGTGGATAAGCCAACGCATTTAGAAGTGTTGAAAATAGATCGAAGACTACACCCATCAAATATGGGAAATATCAAATGCCAAAATTACTAAGAAAAATAGAATACAAATAGTACCAGGGAATGTAAGGATGTTGGGGAGGAAATACCATAAATCCAACACCATATATTGAAATAAAACTCCAATTCAAGAAAATGGTTAGTGCCTAGCCAATGTATGAAGGTAGGGAATATAGGAGAAGATTTCCTAGTGTAGATACATTAACTGATGCACAACCAATGCCATGGAGGCATTGAGAAATACATATTGTAGGTGTTTTTATAGAGGCAATAATGGTTTTACACAGAGGGATTTTGAAGATAGAGATATATCTAGTTTATAGAGGTAGCAACAACCTCTGGTAAATTAAAGAGGGTTATTTTGTTTTATTTCATACATAGATTATCTAGTACAAAAGAATTTTATAATAATCAAAGATATTTTTTAATTATTCTCAAAGAGTTTTTAATAGATTGAAACACTCATAGAGTGGACCTGAGGATGTAACCATTTGGTGAACCCTATAAACAAATCTTCTAAGTCATTTTTTAATTTCTTCTCTATGATATGAATTTATTTCAATTTCCTTAAATAAATTATGTAATGTTTATAAATTAATTTTTGGATTTAATTTAAGGGAAACTAGAAACTAATATTCAATTTTAAGGGAAATTGGAAAATAATATTCATTTTCATCCAATCTAAGTAGACAATAAAAGTTTTTATAAATTTGGATTTTTGGATTGGTTTTGATTATTTTTATAAAATAATTAAGAGATTATTTTATAGAGATAAAATATTTATGGAATTTTTTAAATGAACAATAGAGTTATATGAGTTTACTAAATCACTCATTTTTAAAATTATTCAGATCTATATTCTGATTTTAAAAAGTCAATTTCTATTAAATAAATTTTAAAAATTGACATTTTTAAAAAATCCATTTCCTATTTTATTTAATAGGTAAATTGATAATTTCACTTCCAATTGTGTTTTAATTCATAAATTGACAATTTTAGTATCCATTTAAAAAACTATGTGATTTATCTATAGGGGTAAATCTTGTTTTTAGATCACAAAATCATAGATTATGATTTGCAGTATTACCAAAATTAGCTTAACCATGACAGTTGGTTATAAAACCATGATTGTTTAGACAAAACTATGACTACAAATGACAAAATCATTATCTGACTATAGATCAAGAGTTCTAGTTTTGTGGTAAATTATAAAACCTCTAGATTTTGACTATGGACCAACAACATATGATTACACAAGTTTAAAACAAGTTGTTTAAAGGTCTAAAGATGGTTAATTATAGATTGTTTATGTACAGATGATGGATTAATGCTTATGATAAATCTAAAATCATTTAAATAGAGATATTTATCCATAATAGGTAGAATCTAAAATTATATAAAAAAAGTATTTTTGGTTAAATTAGGTCCTTTAAATATACCCTAAAGATAACAATGAATAGATATAATATGACTGAAAATGATAAAACTAAATTGAAAACACAAAATCTCTATCGGTCTTAGAAAACCATGAGTCTATAAATAAATATCATGACTTTAAGTATTACATGATCTACAGTTTTTTAGAGATAGGGGAAAAGACAAAGGACCAATGTGGTTATTTTTTGGCTCTAGATGATTCCCCCTTTCGTGGCTTTCTCCCTATTGACCCTACAAAAAACATAACATAACAACCATATAAAGACAAAACCTTGGTATAGAACTAGGGTTAGTTTGAAAAGTATGTGTTTGAAAACCCTTAAGTTTTAACAAAAATATTATATGGAAAATGATATAATGACAAAATCCCCTATAAAAACATAGAATGTCAGAATAAAACTTGTAAGTTAGAGGACATTTATTAACCATTATTGCTTTGAGGGAATATTATAAAACCATGACTTATAGAGACAAAATCAAGACTACCAAGATAAATTTGTGAATCAAGAAGTCATGATTTTTCTAAAATCCCTAAACCTACACTATAGTTGATTTGTGGTTGGTAAAATTGATACTAAGATAGACAAAATCACAACTTGCTATATAAGGTCACAAGTTGCAAATCATGATATTATTAAAAGTAGAATAACCTGCATAGTTAAGATAGATAGTTAGCACTCAAGTGAATGGTTAAGAGAAAACTACAAATTATGATAACAAAAATGTGACTATAAGGTCATGAATACTAGTGCAAAATTGTAATTTGGGCTTGTGTACACAAAACTTCAAAATTTTGATATTTTTATTATCTAGTTGATCCTTTAGGCTAGCAAAAACACTTCTTTGATACAAAATTATTAGTTTGGGAGGGATTCTCCCACCATTGTCACCAAAATTTATATGAAATTTGAGCTCTATCCACTAATTTAAACCACTTAAATATCAAACCACTAAGTAAATTATAAATCCATTAAGACTTAAATACAATTAGATGAAATAACTATTTAATCCTACAGTTAAATCTTGAATCTTAAATGCTTTAAACCAAGATCAAATGAAATGAAAATAAATATATTGAGATTAGATTACCTTGACTTAGATTGACATTATAATATTTGATTAGCGATATTGATAATGGATGCTTGATTCATGGAGTAGCATGGATTCTTCATGAGCTTGGTAGATGATCTTACATGGAGGGGAGAATTTGTTTAAATAGAAAGAGGAGGTAAAGATTTATGGTTGTGATTTGAAGTTGGGGGAAGAAGATTAGTGATTGAGCATTATTTAAGGAATTTAAAATTCCTTGGAAGACTCTAGATTTGGAGGCTTCTAGAAAGGAGGAGTTAGAGTAGAAAGGACTCTAGAATTAATTTATTTTAGAATCTTATTAGGGATTAATTAGGCTTAAGGATGGATTATATAGGGATTAAGTGAAGATTAGGGACTAGGGGTGTAGAAGACCCTAGGCATAGGCTAGTAGGTAGGCCATTAGGAATTTAAAATTTCCTAAATAATAGGTAAGTAGGATTAGAATAGGATAATGGGATATTTAGAAGAATTGATGATTGGTGGGGATGGGTAAGACTAGTATATGAAAAGGAATATTGATGGGGGTATTAGATAAATTGTCTAGGAAGGGGGGATTAATTAACAAAATAAATTAAGATAAATGAGATGAATAGAATTAGTGTCAACTACTAAGAATATTAGTGATAATAATGAAGTGATTAAATTTAGGTGCATACGCTATCTACATCATCATTATTTACCATTAGGATAGTTTAGATGTTGAAATTGTTTCTATCTATTCTTACTTTTTTGTTTTTTGAAAAGAAAGAAACTAGGAATGAAGGGTGTGGAAGAATACTTGTTAAAGTGTATGTGTTGAATCTAGATGATTATGGAGAACTCTTTTTTGGCTAGATAAGAATACCTACAAATAAGAAAACATGATCACAAAAACTTGTTTGTTAGACAAGTAGTTGGGTGGATTGCCTAGCATGAGATAGATCCTACAATCGAAAGCTTTCTAGGAGGTTGTATCCACCTTCTTCAAAACACTTAATTTGGAATTATAAAAGAGTTATATTTTGCATAAAAAATAAAAATAAATGATACTAAAACAACAAATAACTAAATTTTATACAATAAAGTTAAATTCTTTGCAAAAGATAACTAAATGAATGCAATTATTTAATTAATACTAATTCTAAAAATTGGTAAAGGTTATGGTTTTGGTTTGTTAAAGTGGTGAGGGTCAAAATGGTTCTTTTGTTGGTTTGGGTAGATGGTCAAGGATGCAAGTATAAAAAGGGATGAATAGATAAATGAGGCAAATAAGTAAATATGGCAAAAGAAAAAGAAAGGTAAAGATGGCAAAGAGGTAAATGAGGCAAAGAGGTGAATGGGATGAAGGGGAAAAATGAAATGGTGATAGCCAAAGGGATTAAATGGGATGAAGAGGAAGAGTTTAAGGGCTCAAAAATATGGAGGTTAAGAAAAGAGAAGGCCAAAGGGAAATAAAGAAATAACTAAAATTACAAAACAAAGTAAATTAACTCAATGTTTTTGAAGTGGCTTGAAAATGTTGATGGTTGAACGTTGATGAAGCTTGAAGAAATTTTGGCAGAGCTTCATTGCTTTAATATTTTTTTCTCCAAGATGATGGCCTCCTCTAAAAAAACATGTAGTAATATGCTAAGAATAAAATACTAACTTGCCACTTAACCTTTGGTGATGGATAGGGGGTATTAATAGCATTTTTGTGTTAAGAAACATGCCAAAATAGAGGAATAGTGAAGTAATTCCAATTTATCCAAGTGGACTCATGATTTAGTTAAGGTGAGGTGGGTGAGGATTCCCATGTGGGTTGGTGAGTATCCAAGTTTGAATGGAAATCATGTACATGGGTTTGAATGAGGCTTAAAGACTTCTCCCCATCCTTTCTTGCTTTCACACAAGCACTTAAAGGGGTGACACTCCAAATGTGGTGCCATTATCCATGTGGGGAATGAAAATTCCAAGGTGAGGTTGGTGAGGATTCTCATGTGGGTTGGAAAGTCTCCCATTTGGGTTTGTGAACCTCCATTTGGACTAAAAGGTTAAAAATGGGTGCCATTTGTCTTTCCCAAAGTTGAAAAGTGGTAGGTATCTCTTTTTAAATTCTAATTTCATGTGGGAGGATAAAATACATGTTGAATAATGACCCCTTAAGGGTAAATTCACCACATTTTAAGTGGGGGCCTTGTGATTCTTGGATGAGGTCATTAAGCACTTTAGAAAGGGTCCCAAGTGGGGGATGATGTCCCACATCAAGCCACATCACTTGTTTTATCACCTCCAAATCACATGCCATGTCACTTTCCATGTCATCATGAATAGTGATAGTGGGTCCCATAGTGAATAGTGATGGTGAATAGTAATTTCAAATAGTGATTTTAAATAATATTATGTGACTAGGATAATAATGATTTGGTTGGGTTAAGATGAGTTTAGGAAGGTTTAAAAATTTTTAGGGGATCTTGAGGCATTTAAGCATCAAAAATTTCAAGTGTGCAGTTTTTTAGTGTCTACATTTTACCCCTTTTTATTATGTGGCTTTGGATTAAAAAGCTACAAAACAAAATAAAATTGTTTTGTTGAATGTTAGGTTTCTCTAATTATGGGAGGAGGTGGTCCCCCTCAAACTAAGAGTCAATGAGGAAAGGTCAAACTAAGAGTGGGGGTTTGATAAGTAATTGATGGGGAGGCACTAGGTGGTGCCACAAGGTAGTTGGGTATGTGAAATGCTAATGGGCTCACAAAATATGACTAAGCATAATAGTAAAGATTACATAGAGACTAAAGGTTCCAATGTTTATAGCAAAAATGTTGGGTTATAAGATAAATGATAAAGTAACTAGTCCCTAGCATTGGTCATAACTGATGAGGTTAGTCTTATCAAGGTTTCTAAATAGGGTTGATGTTGACTCAGGTATATAGGGTAGGAAGTGCTCCTGAGAAAACACAAATGGTCTAGTTTTAGATGAGGTGGTGTAAACATTTAAAAGTTCAACATGCAAATTTTGGTCCTTGTGGTCAAAATTTATTGCAAAAAACACCAATGTTCTAGGTCAAAAATAACTCATGTCAAGGTGGACGTAGAGAAAGCATATGTGGATTGGGTATGGGTTGGAAGGGGATGGCTGAGATAGCTATAGATGCATGCAATAAGTGGATGCTACCTACATATTTACATGGATAGGAATCCAAAAATAACGTCATGCCAAATTTATTTCTTTTGAGGTAAAGGGTGTTAGTTAACTTTGTTGTCCCAATTAGATATCAAATAGTTTTTTATGGGTGTGGTAGAAATGGTAGATGAGGTGAGCTAGGATGCAATTAGATGATTATGTAAACTATGTAAAAGGAATATATATTCATGAATAAGTAGGTTAAATTTTGAAGTTTCTACCACCATCATAAAGAAAAATAAAGGTAGAAATATGTGGTACTAGGATTTAGAAAATTTAGAACTACTCAAATTGTCATGGTGATACAATAGGTTCTTTCATCACCATCCAAATATGTTGACATTGTGCACATTATACAACAATTTCATTAATAGGATATTTAAGGTTATTATTCAATAATTTGGGGAAGTAAATTAGTAGATTGTGTAAATAAGAAGTGGCAAAGATTTTAACCCTTGACCCTTGAGTCAGTGGGGCCCCAAAATAAGTAAGCATTAAGTTTTGGAGGGAATTCAGATAAAGATGTTGAGGGATTTTAGATTGTGGGGTGACGTGAATAATAATAACATTAATTAATTGAGGTAGTAAGTTATGGATTGTAGTTAAAGAGCAGGGCTATTACAAGGTGTAAGAAGATGTAGTCAAAAAGGGAGAATCAAGGAAAATTATTGGTTGGAAGGTTAGGGTGTATGAGAGGGTGTAGATATCAACCCCACATGGGTATCCCAAATCTTCCATTTAAAGGTGGTTTTATTTTTTATTTTAACATACCTGAAGGTCAAAGTAAAAGGGGTTTAAAATAGGTAAGACTAGAATAGGCGAGGAAGAAATTTTCATCTCGATGGCTGAACAATGCTTATGTTTACTAGTTGGTCATATGAGCCCATAGTCCTAGAAAATTATGTTATAGAGCCATATGATTGGCATATATCTTGCAGTAAACCAAAATTGAGTGGAAGACCTTGGAGGTCATAACATGCTCAAAATGGGTAGAGGGTTGAAAAGGAAAAAGGTGATAGGGAGGGTGAAGGGAGTAGTTGGAGAGGGAAAAAAAGAGTCTAAGTGTAACATATAGAGGCATTAAAGGAAGAAAGGGATGCTCCTAAAGTAAGGAACCTGACTAGATTTTGTACATTAAGGCAAGGGTGTAGAGGATACAAGAAAGTAGACAAGAAGATGTATGTAGAAGTATTACAACTAGTGACCACACTCTAAAGAGGTGGAGGTGAAACTAGATAACATAAGGGAGATCTAATAAGGGATGAGGTAAAGGTTGACCAATATATGGATGAAGAGAAAATAATGAGTTCTTAGATAAATATGAAGGTGGAAAATGATGGAAGAATCTAGGCATGGTCATATTGGAGGAAAAAGAAGGTCAAGAAGAATAAGGAATGTCCTCAAGATGATAAAAATGAAAGGAAATGGAGAAAATGGAGAGGATGGTGGAAAATAATGAAAGGAAATGAGATGAAGATAAAAAATGAAGATTAGGGATGATAAGAAGAAAAAGGGAAGAATTGAAATAGGGATATAAAGTGAGGATACTCACATAGATGTAAAAGATAAGTGAGTACCAAGATGTAAAGATGAAAAGGGGAATGCAAAAGGTAAAAGGCAAGAATTGGGAAGAATAAAAGAGGAAATTATGGAAGTCTTCTCAAAGGATAAATACTCAGGGAGAAACTAGTTGTAGAGGAAAAAAAAGACAAAAATGATGAAAGGATGGAAAAAAAGCAAACAATAAGAATGGAAAATGGGTATGGTGGGAAAACTGGAGAAATGACAAAGAGTGGTGGTACATGTAAGGAAAAAGTATAGTTAGAGAAGAAATAGAAAGATTGTAAGATGCATAGTATGATGGGGGATTGGTGAGGAAAAGAGAGTGATAAAGAGGGTATGAAAACTAGCCAAGAGTGAGGGGAGATGATGAGGATGGTGAAAGAAGTTGAATGAGATAAAGGACAAGGTTGGTAATAAGTGGAGATAGAGGAAAAAATGAAAAAGGTGGGGGGGGGTGGAAGTGGGTCATGAAGTATGCACAAGGAAAGATGATGGGTAGGCCAATGAATTATATTAGGACATGAATTTATGGGAGGTAAGGGGGGCCAATGGGTAATGATTTCAACCCTTGTGTTAAAAGAGATTGATAAGATGGAAAAGTGATTAAAAGAGATTGACAAGCTAGAGGTAGGGAGATGGTTAGGAGATAAGTAGATAAGTGGAGGAAGATATTTTAGGTGAGAATGGAAAATAAAGTAAAGGAAGTGGCTAAGCTGACCTTAGTAACTAAGCACTACCTACATAGTCTAAAAATACCTCAGTCCAATGTAGTTCTCCCAACAATGGGGGAAAGACTTAAGAGGAACTATTAGATGGTGTTAAAGAATAAGGATGTTGAAGAAAGAATTCAAATCTTCCTTTACATAGGATTCCCTAAGAAAGAGGGAACTATTAGCGGTGGAAATGAGTGAAAAGAAAACAAGGGGATGGGAATTAGTTGTTAGTGCTAAGCTACCCCTAGAGCAGTGCCTATATAGTCTATGGACATTAGGCAAATATATTTCAACAAGGTTTGGATGAGTGGTGTTCAAATTTGCTACCCTAATTTGATGGACCACATGGGCTGGTTTGGGTTATGGGAGAAGGTTTGTTAAAATAATAGTTTTAGGTTTTGGTGAAGATGTCAATGAAACAGAATGGGGTAGGTTGGTAAATAGTTACCATAATGATCCCACATTTAGTAGGATGAGAGATACAGATGGTCGAGGTAGGATAAATTAAAAGGGAACACAATGTTAAGTACCACAAATAATATTCAATGGATATAATCAAAATAAGAGGTGCTTATATGAGGAGGTTGCACCTTCTAAAATTGTGCAAGGGTAGGAGTTTAGAGATAGTGTCTACCTCTATGAGCTAAGTTTTAGGAGGTGGGGGTCTATCTAGATCTATAGAGTCATTGTGGCCAAGGTTCACCACCACTATGAGCTAAGTTTTAAGGGTAGTAGCAAAGTGATGACCTATAAAGAATTTATTTGATGGTCAAGGAGATTATAGATGTAAGTAAGTTAGCAACATGGTGAGCAATAGAGGATGGACCTTTCCTGACCTAGGAACTGCATGGGTAGGCTAGACAAATGGTGGCCATATCTGCATCATGTGCCTCAATTTCTTAGAACCACAGACATGGGGTCCAATTTAGAAGAGGCCCTAGTATCAAGGAGCTATGTGGTCTAGGGCATTGGTGATAAATTGGATCAGTTAGTCATTCCCCTACTATGGATGGACTCTCAGCTAGTATAAAAGAAAAGACTAACATGTTCAAGTAGACACTATCAATGGATGGGGTTTAATGTTAGATATTATGACAATAGGTTGGTAAGAATAGGAGGGTAATGTGTTGGATATTATTGGTGTGTGGATACTTATGAATGTTATGGTTATGGTTATGATTAGTATGGTTATGGTTATTTTAATCTTGCTTAATGTAAAATAAATGACCATTGTTGTTGCAATGTTGGATGATACAAGTCATGGTGAAAACATCAACCATGCACATTAATATAAGAATAAGGTAGGTCCTGATGCTTTGTTTTTGATAAGTTATAAAAATAGACTTGAATTTAGATCAACTTAATGAATATAAGCCCTTAAAATTCTATGCATGAGTGGTCTCTAGTTGATAAAAAAGGTTTCATGATCATAGGGTGTCAAGTAAGCTATAAATCCCTTAATTTATAGATAGTCAAAAGGGGAGATGGGTGATAGGTGGTGTGAAGGGTAATGGGTGGTATGTATGATAACCTCATGTGAATTAATTTCCCCTTCTATAAGTGGCCTAAGAATGGTAATAGATAAGTCCATGTTATATGCTAGATGTAGACTGATCAATGCAAGAAGTCTATATGTGAAAGCTGATTGTGGCTATATTTTTTTTTTGTGGTAATGGGTCTTTTGCTTTATTTTTGTAAATGGGAAGCTAATAGATATGGGAAGCTTCCATAAAATTGAATTACTTTTGATAAAGTTAACTCAGCCATCCTTCGAGGTATTGGTCTAAGCTTATTGGCTTTGTTTTAATGTTCTTGATAGCTATCCTTCAAGGGAGTAGTTTACCTTACATGTGGCAATTTTTTTTTGGTAGATTTCCTTCAAGGGAGCAGTATGCAATTCTTAAGATATTGACCTAATTAATTTTTGCAAGATGAAATGTGTTTAGACATGGACTAGTCTCATTAATTTTAGTGGTTTACCTTTATAAGGGCAAAACTTTACACAAGAAGGTCAATGATATGTGAAAGGGTGTTGTTTTTGAGAGATAATGACCATGGGATTCTATCTTGTTAGAGATGAAAAGTATCCATGAGAAACATGCTATGGGTAGAGCCATGATACCCATATTTAGGATTAGGCCATGACTATGACAGTTAATCACATGTTTCTATGTTGTAATCAATTATCCTTAAAATGAGAGGAGGAAGGCGTGTGAAGGTTAAAATCTCATAATCAAGGGATGAGCTTAAGTTAGACAAATAGGTGATATTGATATTTCTTTAATAGAAAAACCAACATAGATGTGAAGTGTTGAGAGACTCAGATTTTGGTTTACCTTTGAGAGAGGACAAACAATAAGCTCTCGATCTATACTTATGGGTGATGATGTAGGTTCCAAGACAATTAAAATAAAAATTGCCTCATTTACTCTTCTCCATGTTGGTTTTATTTTTGAACAAGGTCTCGAATATTGAAGTCCCTAAGTTTGAGATAAGGTTGGTTATGTTTGATGGAGATGGGTAATTTCTAATGGTTCAATGGGAGAATTTGTATACCAAATAGGTCAGGTGGTGTCCAAATGGGTTTCCCCAATTTGATATACCACTTGGTTCAAGTTGGGTTAATGGATAGGTTTGGTTTATATGTTGAGGCAAAAAATCCAAGGGTTAGTTTAGCTAATGGTTAAGGTATGGTTGAAGTTAATAAATGGTTAAATATTTATGGAAGGAAAGTTTTCCTAGTTTACTCTTTGCATGGGTGGGAAAAAGACCCAAAGTGAAAGTGTTTTTGGTTGGGTTTGATTATAATGTTGAGGTTTTGAAGGGTATGTTCATGGAATGTACATTTTAACCTTTCCCTTATCCTTTTTGTTGGACCTAAGAGTGGGTAATCCTATAGATGGTGTGGATAAAAGGAAGTGTTGGTTTAGCTTGTTGCTTCGGTTATTCTTTACCCTTAGGTGAGAGTGGGAAAATAGGCAAATGTTGGGTAGGTTTGGTTGATGGTTGGGTTGGTAATGGGCTCAAAAGAGGTTCATTTTATAACATATTATACTTGTCATAAAACTAGTGGATAATGGTTTTAAGAGCCTTATAGTGTTCTATATCATGGCCAAGTATCTTATAATAAGAGTACACATGGTGGTAATTGTACCATGATGGTTTTGGGCATGAAGGGTTAAAAGTTTGGATAGGGTCAAAAGATTTGATAGGAGGTAATGTTAAGGAAGAGGTTTTCAATAACCTTTATAAAATGGTTCAGTAGGATTCATGCAAAGGTATTTGAGGTGATAGGTTTTTAGTTTTGGGAACCTTCCTAAAATTAGTTTTTACTATGAAAGTTATGGGTGGTGGGGTATTTCTGGTTTGATTTTTAGGTTGGTCTAGATTGTTTAAGGGAGGTTCATATAGTAACATTTTATCCTCATATAAGTTGTTGATTAGTACTTGGAGAGATTTGCAATGCTCTATGTCATGTCCAGGTGTCTTATGGTATGCATAGACTAAGTTAACATTAAACCATTTTGGTTGAGGACATGAAGGGTCAAATGTTTTGATATGTTAGAAACATTTGAGAGGTGGTAATGTTAAGTAGGAGGTTTCCAATAACCTTTGCAAAATGGTTGAATAATATTCAAGTAAAGGCATTAGGGGTCATGGATTTTTAGGCTTTAGAGTGGTAGCCTTCTTAGGAGTAGGATTTACCCTAGAAGTTGTTGGTTGTGTAATGGTTTTAGTAGGTTGGTTAGGTTATGGTTGTTTTGTTGGTTTATAAGTAGAATATTTAAGAAAATCAGGAGTCATGGGTCTATTTAGAGATGATTAGAAGATTTTACCCTTTTAATAGGTTTAGTCAAAGTTTTCTTTGATGGACTTGATGGAGTTAGGTCCAATTTCAAAGATTTGTGAGTTATGATATGAATAGTAATTATTCCTAGATTCTTTATGGGTTTGGTCAAAGAGGTGTAAGGGTATTTAACAATTTTAGATGGAATTGGGTTGGATGGTTCCCTTATGGGTTTAGAGGATGGAGTATCTGAGGATGGGGTTGAGGTAGTGATAGGTTTGAGAGTGGATTAAGTGAAGTTAATGGTTATTATTTGTTTTGGTAAGGGTGGTCAAGATGATGCCATAAAGTGGCTCTATCGAGTTTGGGTTGAGAAATGAACTCTAGGCTTTGTACTAGCCTAGAAAAGGGTTTGTAAATAGGTTTGGTTCCTTGATCATTGATTTCAAAGATTAAAACCTTGGGTGGAGAAGAGGGAATGGTTTCCCCATCTATGTTTTTGGTGGAAGGTTTAAAATTTAGAGAATATGTTTCTTCTATAGATGAAGTGGATAAGGTGACCTCTTCTAAAGGAATTATTTCCAAAGGAATAGTAGGTGAGTCTGTGATGGGGGAGGAAGATGTAATGGTGTCAAGTGAAAGGAAGGAAGTGGTTTATTCCTTTTTTTGGTCATAAAAAGGAATGGGAAGTGATTCCCCCACTTCAATGAGTGGGGTGGAAGAAGTAATATCAAGAGGTTTATCAATAACAACATTGATCATGTGTACCTCATAAGTGTCAGATGATTCTAGTTAGCTTTGATTCACTAAAAGGGGAATTGGAAAAGATTGTTTGATTTCCTTAATTTTGGTTTATAAGGAAATTTTTAAAGGTTCTACTTGGTCAAAAATTAAATTAGTTAAGGTTGGTGTTATTATATTTTATTTAGTTATAGGTTTACTAAGGGCCAAAAGAGGGTGTACCAATGTCTCAATTATCACATTAGGCTGTGAAACTATTTGTAAGTTATTTGGTTGGTTTGAAGAGGCTAGTTGGTTTTATAGGTCAAAAATTTGTTTGGGTTGATAGGTTGTTTGATAATTTAAGGGTGATGAAATTGATTAGGTTAACAAGGTGAGTTGATGTTGATATGATGGTTGGGTTGATGTTGATATGATGGTTGGGGGAAATGGCGTAACCTTTGACAAGGTTGGGGTGATTGAGATGATAAATGTTGATAGGTTATTGTTTGTGCATGAAAATAATTAAATGGTTGATGATAGGCCATTGGTTGGTTTTAAGTGAGGTTTGATTGATCATGGATATTAGAAATATATGTCCTAAGTTTTGACTCTAATCTAGTTATCTAGTCTATTATCACTGCAACAAAATTAGGTGGTAGTTCAGGTGAAGGTTGATAGTTTTTGGGTTGGTTGAAGTTGTTATTTGATGAGTTATAAGTAAGGTTATGTTGATTTTAGACAAGGTTGGGTTAGTTATAGACAATATTGGGTTGGTTTTAGATAGGATTGGGTTGGTTGTAGACAAGGTTGGGTTATTTTTGGTAACAAAGGAAGCATAAGTGGCTTGTGATGTAAGGTACCAATTTAAGGAAAAAGGATTATTATCCAAGATCCTAAAAAAGTTAGGATATCCAAGAAATAAAAGAGGAAATATCTCCATTGAACAAGATAGTAGAGATGAGGTATTATAAAATAGGTTCTTGGTTGATTTAATTCTTCAATTTGTAGTCTAGTAAGGACTATGTGAAGAATGAAGAGAAATGAATCTCACACCTCAAACAAGAAGTAACCAAAAGAAAAAATTCAAGGAAGTCAAAGAATACACTAATATATGTTAAATATTAGAGTTTTAATTATCTCTCTTTTGGATTATACCTTAGAAATGTGAATGGGAAATCGGCTTGAATAGGTACTAAAAAGGCAATATATGGTTGGTTTTAAGTTGTTTAAGAACTCAAAAGAAAGATCTGTGTTGAAATTTGGTACATGGCTTGTTATTTAAGCCTATCCCATCACTTCACAATCCCACAATTATAAGGGTGATGGGTGCTTATCCAAGATATATCAATTCTAGAGTGTATACTCAACCAGAGAGCTAAGTTGGTTCTCTCCTTGGTGGTGAAATCCAAGTAGGATAGTTGGGAGGGGGTAAGGTTGCTACCAGGTGCTAAAATTCTAGTCAATCCTTATCTCAAGTATTATTTTTTATGTGTTGATTATTCATTGGTTTGGCTTAGTGTGTGAATACAAGTGAAATCTATGATAAAATTATTGTTTTGCCTAGTTACTAGATGAACTAAGATCAACAAGCAATTTAATGGATGCAAAGTGTTTGTTTTAAACCCAAAATAAAATTTTAGATTTATTTAAATGATTAAAAATATCTAAATGAAATAAATATTAAAGACTAAAATACAATTCCTAATCCTAGGATGTTTGTTCTTTTTATTTATTTTAAAGATGCAAGGAAAATAAACTTTAACTTTTCTAAAAATGCAACTAAAACTTGTGTTTTTGTTTTTGTTTTTTTTAAAGTAAGAAAGAAATCTTAATTTTCTTATAATTCAACTAAATGAATTTCACTGATGAAATTATAGATTTCCTGCAACATATATTAACCCAAGAAAACTTAAGGGTCCCATCAGGCGTGCCAAAATGTTTCTATCTATTCTTACTTTTTTTATTTTTTGAAAAGAAAAAAACTAGGAATGAAGGGTGTGGAAGAATACCTATTAAAGGTTGCATATTAAATCCAAATTACTATGGATAACTCTTCCTTGGATAGGTAATAATACCTAAAAATTAAAAAAAAAACACTATCACAAAAACTTTTTTGTTAGACAAGTAGTTGGGTGGATTGCCTAGCATGAGTTAGATCCTATAAGCAAAATCTTTCTAGGAGGCTGTCAATCCAAGTTCTTCAAAACACTGAAGTTAGAATGATAAAAGAAGTAGATTTTTCATAAAAAAATAAAATAAATTATACTAAAATATAAAATAACTAAATTTGGTACAATAAAATTAAATGCTTTGTAAAAGATAACTAAATGAATGCAATAGTTTAATTAATACTAATGCTAAAAATTGGTAAAGGTTATGGTTTTGATTTGGTAAAGTGGTGAGGGTCAAAAGGATTATTTTTTTGGTTTGGGTAGATGGTCAAGGCTAAAATTATACAAAGGGATGGATATATAAATGAGCCACATAAGTAAATATGATAAAGGAAAAAGAAAGGTAAAGATGGGAAAGAGGGAAAAGAGGTAAATGAGGCAAAGAGGTGAATGTGATAAAGGGAAAAAATGAAATGGAAA
>JARHVA010010558.1:0-27500 GCA_037957365.1 Torreya grandis | reverse complement strand
ACAATCTATAGTTTAGACTTATCAGTTACATAATTTTTTTAGATGAAAGTGAATGACCTAATATAGAGTTAGAAGTAATAGAGTATCATTCCTAACTCATATAAAAACTTGGTTTCACATAACATATGACTTATAAAAGGATATATCACTACATGAAAGTGTAAATATATTGGATGAAAATGGAAGGAAGAGTGAAACCTTTACAAATATATATCAACAATATGTATACACACAAAAAATGAAATAAAAGAGAAAAGTAAATTTAGTATCTATTAGATTTCAAAGCTTGAACATAGTGTCACAAGGATTGAAAGAATTAGAACTTTGATACATCAAGTAGAGGGCTTAATTTTACATCTATAATTGGTTTATTTATAGAAACTACATTTCCTTAAATCATAGAATAGTAGATATGAATTTTAATCTAATGAAGGAAGATTAAATATCAAAACCCCATCATGTTTCTACTATTACAAGTCTATTTCATTAATTGATGGGTGGTTATAGGTCTGTGAGATGTTTTAGAAAGGTTTGCATACAAGTGCCAATGATCCCATGCACATTTAATGATGGGTTGTAAATAAGGACAAGCAATGGCTAAAATTTGTTTTGGGATTATGTTTTGTGTGCCACTTTATAATATTATGGATGTACTATAGTTGAATGAAGATGAAGGAACTATCTATAATTAGATATAATAGTTGATTTAACACTCATTTGTGTTCCTTTGGTGATCTGGTCATGTACATAACACTCATGATGTTAGTTAAACCAATATTTTGTTTATGAATTTTTAGATTAGTGACTACAATCACCAATGATATTTTTTAATCTTTATTCTTGCCTCAAAATTGTGCACTTTTATTGGACGAACCTAGAGCGTGACTTGGGATTTCTTTCCAATCATTATGTAACTATGATTTATCTTACTTTGTTTGATGGTTTCTAGGTTGATGTCCACTTTGTATGATTGAGTTATCTTGCATTGACATGTCTACCTTAAACTTTCTAGTTAAACATTGTCTATGTTCATCAAATTATCTTGGGTTATCCATCTAAGCTCTACATTACAATGTGAGATTGAGCTATTTTATAGAATCAACAAGATCAATTTTAATCCCAACTTAGTATCTATAAGAGATATTCCATTTTGACTCATTATACCTCACCTAATTCCCCTAAATCAAGATCCCATACACCAATTTTAGGTCATGTTTACACTGAGCTTGAGTCCTCTTTGGTTGTGTTTGATTCATCTTGCAACCCAGGTTCACTTTTGAGTTGTGCAAATCAGGATTGGAACTATTGAATGCGCCAAATATGACATGTTTTTGATAGGTAGACACCCATCAATTTAAATTCATTACATCAATAACATCCCCTAATAACACATGATATTCACCTAGGTTTTTCATGATTGTTCACTTTTTATTGGCTTTATATCTTCACAAATTTTGCTATCTCTATGTATGTAAAATCCTAATTCGTTCTTTGTGTATTTTTCCTTCATGCCTTTTATTGATGATTAATTGAAAAAAGGGTGTGATAACTGCTCAATCAAAAGCATGATTCCTCCCTCCACACATATTTTGGCACAAAATTTGTTCTGAATACTTTACTCATCATGTATTTTGAAATGGAACTTTTTAACTTTCATGTTTCTTGGCATGATTTATATTACCTTCACACTTCACACTTTTGTGCTAAACTCTCAAAAAATCTTCATACAAAAGTGCAAAGAGCAAACATTTTAATTCATTTACACAAAAAGTGAAAATACCAAGCTTTCATACATGCATGAAGTATTTTATTTCCTCTTTTTGGAGTTAGCCTCTTATCAAACTCTGACTTGATAAATATTGAGTTTTTATACACTTTAACTACAACTCAAATTTTGCATCTGATTTATGAATTAGGCCCACAAGATGAAATGGAGATCCTAAAAGCAAGGTAACTCAATATTCAATGTAAAAATTGACTTTAAATTCATTCAAAGTCCTACAATACACATCAAGTGAAGGATATGATGAAAATTATAAGTTTCTAAATCAAAATTTAAAATGTACTAGAGTTGAATATCTATATGAGTATTTTATAAATATATTGGATTCAAATATTTAAAAATAAAAATAAATGAATCATTCGACCTCTATAATTTCAAAGCCATATGAAAAATGTTCAACTCTTTTTGATGCACTTTTAACCATGAATTAATTACCCTATACTTATCTAGTTACAACATCTTACAACATAATTTTTTAACTTTATCGATGGATAACTTTATTTTCTTCTAGAATAACTTATCAAGGTAGGAAAGAATGAGATTATTAAATTTATTACCAAATTGATCTTAAACAAAATGTACTCCATCTATAAAATATGATGTTAATATTTGAAACACAAACATTAAGGTTATAACTACATATATGTAAACTTTAAAACATGGTCCTTGGCACCAATTATAATAAGGTTGGGATCTTTTACAACAAAGTAAGTCAAATGAGATATATCTCTTAATTCTTGTAAATAAACATCCAAAATCAAAAGAAAAATATTCTATACATTATAACTATATGTTAAATAAGATTTCAATATCAATTTCCTCATGTGGGTGACATAAGAAATTTGTAAATTTATTTTTTAGGCTTACCTTGATAAACAATCATATGGAACTTGGAGATAAAACTGAAATTCATACTTCTCATATATACTTGCATAAACATTTAGGTCATCTTTTATGAAATATTGTGGTAGATGAGTGTATGGGACATAAATATCCATAATTTATTTTACCTCTTCTAAAATAGGTAACTCACTCATAGATTAAATTATACTATCAGTTACAATTCATACATATCTCTAAAATGAGCTCAAACAACCATGGAATATATCCAAGAGATTATGAAAAACTCATAAAACTTTGCAAGAACTAGCCATTTCACAGCTCTTGTTTATATTAGAGAACCTTTAAATAAAATTTTTAAAAAAAAATATTAGAATTAATTACTAGTTTTTTTCTTTGATTCACATTACAAAAAATTAAAAATTGTGTAAATCATGGTAATATAAATAAAAACCAATTTTACTTTAAAAAAAACTTTAGGAATTTTTACACTCCTAAAAATGGCCTCTAGGAATTATTTATTAATCCTTAAATTTTATAATTATAAGGTGCATGTGATTATTTTACTTATTGGTATGATTTGTCATTTTTTCCATGTCCACCCTCAAGGTTTTTGACCAATATTAATTTTTAGTCTTCAAGTATGTACTTTTATTATTCACACAAGATGATAACAGAAAATATAATTAAAATAGTTTATTATCTTTCCAAACATGACCTAATGGTTCAAACACTAGGTTTGAATTTTTTATCTTTATGTTTTATCATGAATTAAATTAAAAATGAAAAACAAGGTAAAAATAATATACACTAAGGATGTCCAACATATAGTAATGTCGAAGTAAACTTTTTGATATTCCATAGTGGACAAATATACTAAAGTAGCACAAGAAAACTAAGAATTAACAATTAAAATATAAAAAGAGATAAAATATAAAGGAATAGTCACATATTATTAATTTATAAATTTTTGGAATAGGATATGGACTATGCAGTCCTATCAGAACCTCTGCATGAAATGTGGTAATTATAGGGAGAATTGTCACTTTCTTAGGAAATGCAGATTTTGATATAGTAAGAATATTAACTTACTATATTTGAGTGACAATTTTTTATAGGGTTAATCAAGTCTAACTACATTGAATTTATAGGTATTCACTTTTTAGAGGTGTTTCATTATGAAACTGTACACTTATCTATGCTTGTAATTTGAAAATTTGATGGGGAAAATGTCTAAAATTGATCATCAGTGTATTTGACATAGTTTGCAACAATTGAACATTATACAAAAAGGTAGGATTTAATTACATATCCTAGATGTTGAAATCAAACCCCTAATAGTTATTGTGAGTTTAAATGAAGTGAGATAAGAATCTTTGCCTTCTATCCATAATTGTGATATGCATCTTGACACACATCTATCAAGGCCTTATTTTGGTATAATATGCAATAGATAAATTGATCCATATCATTTATATTAGATATAATTTATTATTATGTGTGCCTATACTTGGAATAAAATTAATTGGTAAAAAATATTTATGAAATCCATTCTATTTTAATGCTCTTTGATGATTTTTATGTATAGGTTTATAATGTTTTGAATTAAAGACCTATTGGTGGGTAAAAACAAAAAAATGAAAGGGGAAAAGACCAAATAAGAGATCTAAACATAAAAATTAATCTAAAATAGTAGAATATTCTAAAAAAATAAAATAGATGAAATCAATGGCTCGTTAATTCCCCTCATGGTAGAATTAGGGAAATTATAATTTCACTCAAGAAAAAGAGACAAACATGTATAGATGAATGATGTAAAAAAAATATATGTGGACATGAAACAAAAATGAATAAATTATTAAGGTAAAGAGTACCATGGGATCATACAAAGAGAAAGGAGAAAGGCAAAAATAAAAAAAATGTTAATAAGCCCTAAATTCAAGATAATAACCCATACATACATTATTATAAAAAAAACATTGTAATAAAAATGTTTGTACTAAAATTAGATGTCTACATAATTCCCTTACATTGATGTGAATATGTGTGTGTTTCATGCATGTGTCTAAATAAGTTGATAGATACTTTAATATATACATTGACTTATCACATGGGGAGGAGGAGAAATATTTTATCATGTCTCTATTTACACCTTTATCATTATTACACAAACTTTAGTATACATGTCAATAATGGCCAACACAAAATGCACGTGAATCATTTGAAAAAAATAAATCATTGAGATATTACTTCATGGAATGACATGATTGATGGGGTAATGACAAAATGTGCTTTCTGAAAGTAAATGCAATTGTCAGGGTTCAAAAAATATTTTTGACATATCTTTACATTCTATTTTCATTTTTGCTAATATTTTTTTACAAATATTTATGTATAATTTATTTCTTTTATTTTACATGTGTTGATATCTATCCATTCCCTTCGTTTCCCTACAAATTTATCCATTTCACCTTTGAGACAACTGCTATTATATGATCATAAGAAAACATAATGGAAGAAAATAATAAAAAAGGATGTATTTCAATGTTAATATTATATAAATTGGGCCAATTATTCATGTGGTACATCAGATTGTGATGTTATAAGTAAACATGAAGTAATTTTTTTTGTTTTGATTTATGTTACAATTAACATAATATTGTAAAAAAAATATATAATATCACAAGTTGTTTATGGTGATAGTTCACATGGTTTTATAGGCTACTTAGCCAAAAGATTTTTATTATTTCAATGTGTTGATGCTTCTCCCATTTACAATTTTTATAATATGTGTGTGGGTGTGGATGACAACTCACATAGTTGTGCTAAAGGATTTTGTGTCATAGGTGAGGTAAGTAGTTTCAACAAATCAAAAACATTCATCAATTGACTATAATTTCAATTAATTTTAATGGTCTGGAGAGTCAAAAAGGATGAATTGTTATTATAATATACAAAATTGAACCAAAATAATATTTGAATGATGCTAGCTATTCTTACTCTACATTATTAATGAAAACTAAATAATATTTCAATGTTTAAAATTAAAGCTATTCATGTATTTGTTTTTTTTAAATCAAAGATAATAAAACATATTACCACACAAGTAATTTTCACTAGTTTATATATTAATTTAGTTTAACTAATTACCTTATAAAAACTAGTTAGATTATTGTTTATCACTAATGAGATGTGCATATTTTCTCTTTTTAATTAAAAAATAACTTTTTCATTTTACTTATGTTTGTAGATACTTTAAAATAGTCTTGTGGGATTTATTGGTATTTAAAATAATTTTTTGAGTGTTTTTATATTTATCAATTATTGGTCCAAATAAAGTTTTGTATAGGTGTATTTTTATGGTTTTGTCATTTCTTATCTTCATATTTTCTACCCCTGCTTATATATATCTCTTTATGATTCTCAATATCTATGTCCAAAGCACCCTCGATACTCTCAAATCTATCTAAAGCACCTTCCTTATTGGAATAATAATAACTAAGGTGGGGGGGGAGGTGGGGGGTTGAATCAGTGACTTCAAAACATTCATTCAATTCCACTTAAGTATACATGAACCATTCATAAAAACATGAACATTTAGCAAAGCATATACAACCATACAAGATCATGAAACAAGACAACATATTACATATGTGGAAAACCCTCAAGGCAAATAAAACCCACTAATCTCTGAAAATAGACTACAGTGATATAAGATAAAAAAAATCTTTAGTTAGTCACCAACTCCACATGGAGCACCAACCTCAACTAGTCAAGTACCTACTCAACTAGGCTTTAATAAGCACCAACTTCCAAGGAGGCATGAACCCACTAGATGACTTAAAACCAAATAATCCACTTTAAACTTTTGATCACATTAATAAAACATTATTTATCACAAAACAAATTATGATCACCTTCTTTAGCTATTATCACTCTTTTATCCCTCTCAAACAGCCTTCTAGGCTTCTTCTCTCAACTAGGTCTCTTTAAGAAAAATTAAATCATATGACCTTGAAATTAAAATATATAACCCCTATTATATCTTCATGATAGTTTATATACACCCATATTATGGATTAAAAGACTTTATACAAAAAAAAAATGTGTTATTTCATTTACATTCACTTTTTTCATTTATTCACAAATAGGCATAAAATTACCTTGTATATATACCATTCCTTTTTTATATGCCACTTAGTTGGTTACACACACTTAAACTATTAGTTAATAAATGGAATAGGTCTTAGGTCATCTCATAAACATGATTAAAATTAATATTGAATTTGTTTTTGTCTATCATAACTTTATTAGACCTAATATCACTTTTAGGTCTCATGGAGACCTAATTCCATTAGATCTATTTTAGGACACATTACATTTTACCTTCCTTGTAACACTTTAAAAATCCACATAAAAAAATAAAATATCATATAACAATAAAATATACCCCAAATCATGTCTTATAGTCTCAACAAGACATTTTATGATAAATCACTACTTGAAATCCCTTATTAGTACTCAGTCTTATTAGGCCTATGTACACAAAAAATTTGCATTTTAGTACTAAAGCTCAAATTCACTTAATCCTCTCAAAAATTATCAAAAAAATACATATACAAAGTCTATATGACTTTAGAGTCATCACCATATGCTTGAAACACTTCAACTCAGGACAAACATGCTTAAACTCATCTCTTTAGTATGCTCACTTAGAACTGCCAAAACTGTATAAAGCCATTCATGAAACTAATTGACATAAATAAATTGAAAGGATACTTAAAATGATTCTCAATACATTAAAAATATTCTATAAAATCTTTATAAAAATCTCAATCACAAAAACACAAGCTCTAATATCAAACATTGGTCTTGTAGAGCAATCTTTTGACCTCATCTCACATAGCCTTATATGAATGAGACAAGCCATTTTGACTTCAACTTTTCAACCTCTTACACTGAATTCTAAAGTTTCCACCAAGCATGAATAAGACATACTAGTATCAATTTTTTTTATATAATCTTGATTTCAATATTCTATCATGATAACACATTCATATTCATCTTCTCATTGTTGTTTGGGTTTCTCACTATTTGTACCATTTGACCTATTAGTGATTGGCTAATTTGGATGACTAATTTAGCACAATTGAGGGATAAAACCCATCTATAAACCTTTATAGACATGAAAAATGAGTCTCAATCTTCATCCTCCATCTATTTTCATACTTTTAATTGGTCAAATCTATTTTGTACAATAAGTCTCTGAGAAACAAGATTGTAACTCAACATTTTCTCTCCCCTCTCTCTAACTAATACCACATTGAGGTACCTGGGAGAGTCCAATACAAAATACACTATCTTACTTGAGCATAACAATCCATTCTAGGAAATTTTGATTAACATATTCAACATCTGGTCCTTATTAAGGTTCTAAGAGAGTTTAAACCTATTTCCACTCTTAACAATCATTCATAAAGCATAAGCCCTCAATCCAAACACCAATTAATAAAATTTTGAGTTAGGACCCTTACCCATCTTCCATGAATAGATTAGGTTCCCATGTAGAGTTTTTGTGAGCTAACAAACCCAATAAAATCCTTATCAGTTTGAGAACCCTCCATTATGCACACTCAAGAGACCTCTAAACACATTTTCATGACTTTTATTGCAAACCATGAACTCAAACTTGGTCAAAATACTTGAAATAACATGATACATGTCTAAAAAAATCACATATCCATAATTTACTTGGAAATATAACCTCACACTCCATTAGGCCATACTCTCTCTCTATCTCTCTCTCTCTCTACATCATGGTCTTCATGCTCCATTAGACCTAGAAACAGACTTTCATGCCATTATAAATGCACTATAAACCTAATAAACATGATAAAGAAACCTCATAAAATATATCATGCCTCTGTGTATCCATCTTATGAAGTCACCATACTCATACGTTCTCAAAAGGAATTTACATGCCATGACTAGCACCATGACTAGGTTTCTTAAGAACTTGAAACTTGAAAACTATCCTTGAAACACTTCTAAAAGTATCTACACTTTACTTACATTATCATATAATATAAAATAACCTCTCACAATATTTTTATTACTTACTTTACCAAAATTCACAATGCACACCTTCTCACAGAGTCTATACTAGGTTTCTCAAGACACCTTGTACTAAAGAAATAGTACTCAAACATGCTTACATCAATAAAGTAAAAAAACACTATTCAAATAGCACTCTCACATATTTACAATAATCTATTTTTGATAAAATTTCTCTCATGACCTCATGCATACCTAGAGCCTCATAACCATGTTTTAATGCTAACTTGACCATCGTACCTCTTTGTGACAATCAAGAATCACAAGATGAAATAATAATCTTAATAAAATAAATTATGATCTTAGTGAAATTCATGACAATTGAAAACTCACCTTGTCACATACCTTAATGATCACTCACCATGCACCTTCAAAATATGCACCCTTTTGATGTCAATGATAATAACATGCCAACAAAATCCCCCATTATCATTGATGGCAAAACATTCTTCAATATTTTCACTCTCATCTCCCCCAATATGGTTAGTCTCCCTTCTTGAACTTTATCCCCCTTAAAATTAATGACAAGGGGTCATACACACTAATACTTATCGAACCACTCATTATACTTCTTTGGCAATGACTCTTAGAAACTACAAAAGAACTTAGAGCTACCAAGTTCTCCCTTAGACCAAGCATAGACTTTAACTAAACTTTGGACCTCAAGATTACTTACCAAGCTAAAAAAATCTTGATATCAACTAAAGAAATTTTAATTCTCACTTTGTCTCTTCTATGCTTGTCAACAACTACACTTAGAGCTTATGAACAACCTAAATAGCTTCCCCTCAAACCAAGAATCCATCATACTTCTACTAACTAAAGAGTGTTTCTGTGAATCCTAATAGAGTCACCCCTTATCATAGGGCACTAAAAATACAAACTTAGGATATTCCCAGATCTTCATGCTCTCACAAGACTGAATATCCTTTAGGATACTTATGGTCTTGATTATAACCTTAAGATTGACCTCTTTATCAACCATTTGATCAATAATATGAGTTGATAATAGACATTCCTAACTTGATTTTACATCTAAATTATGATCTATCATAGAAAATAGTCCACTTGGGCTTATAGACTAATCATGACTCACATTTACTATCTTTGGTTTTCACACATTTATCTGCCTTCTCTATTACACTCTAAGGGATTCAAACCTCTTCTTTTGATCTTATGTTCTTCTAACTCTATCAAGATAGAATATTGAAATGTGTCCCACATTATGAAAACTATAATAAACAACCTCATTCACTCCTCTTTACTTATTATTCCTCTCATAATCCCATACATATTCATTTTTAGAGGGTCTTCTACACTCTCTTACTATATGACCAAACTAAATGCATGAAAAATAGAAACCATTAAATGAATTAAAATACCTCATAGCATTAGGATGTCTGATTTGTCTCTTCATATTGACATTTTTATCTTCATTAGACTTCTCCTTGACTTGAGTTACCTCCTTTTGGTCTTATTTAAAACCAAGACTTGTTTTATCATTGGCAAACTTATGACTACTCAAAATGTCATCTAGATCCTTAGTGTTCTTTTCAAACTTATCATAGGTCTTCATCTTGCTAGTTTCTTTATTCAATTATAAATTTAAGGACTCTATTTTTTATTCATATCTAGTACATTATTCTTCCTTAGATTTTAGGATATCATTGATTATCTCCGAGTTTCAACCTAATTGATGATATCATCATGTTCCTTACATGTGTTACTTAGTCTCTCTTCAAACAAACCAATCTTCTCTTCATAGTCCTTAACTAATGATCTTAGTTTGTGATTATTCCTTATTTTTAACTTTAAATACTCTATAGCACTCACCAATTTTGCCTCAAGGTTCACTTCAACCTCTTCTTCATCTGATTATTCATCATCCATAAGGTCTTTTCTTTTTGAGCAACTCTCATTATTTGTTTTTATATCCATGAATAAGGTTTCATTATTGTCATGTTCATGTTCATTACTCTCATCATCACTATTAGATGCACTTGTTTCACTTACATCAGATGAGCTATTATCCTTTTTGGAATAAAAACTTCTCTTGTTCTTGAATGACCCTTTCCTACCTTCTTGAAATCTTTATTGATTTTGTCAAGATTATAGACCTTCTTATCATCACCATGATGTTCATCATGCTTAGTATTATCATTTTTAGAATGCTTATATGCAAAGTGACCAATATTACCATAGTTGAAACATTTGAAAGATAAATTACCATTGTACTTATCAGATCCTAACCTTAATTTCCTAGAAAACATGGCTATCATTTCATCATCACTAATATCTAAACATAACTCATCCTTGACCATCTTGACATTTTTTAATGAAATTACTTATAAGTTCACATAAAATGATTATATATAAAAAAAACAAGAAAATATAGGATATCATGCAATAATAACTGATAGTAGAGTAGAATATTGGATAATATAACACAGCCACTTCGAGAGGGAAACATCCAAAATAATGCAATAAGAGTAGAATAATTAATATAATTCTCAAATACTAACCACTACATCCTATATATAGTTTAATTATCCATGGTTATTTTATAAGCTGATGTAACTAAGAACATAGAGAAATGTAATAAGAATATAAAAGAGGTATGTAAGACACAAGTCAGCCACACATATCCCTAGACATATGAAAGGTTAAGGGCATAACATGCCCAACTAATTCAAAATAACATGGTCCTCAACATTGAGTCAATTTTGGATGTTGATATATAAAGGGTTCATCCTCCCAAGTGGCATATTCACAAGGTATATTCTTCCATTTGATTAGGTACTCCTTAATCATTCTAGACTACAGTTGCTTAATGCATATTTGAAGGATTGCCTCAAGATCAAGAATAAGTCTTCCTTCCTCATGAAATTATTGTAACTCAATTTGAGTATCAACTTTGTGTCCAATAACTTTCTTCAGGCATGATACATGAACTACTGAATGTATGTGAGTGGAGAAAGAAAACTCTAACTTGTAGACCACACTACTAATTTTTTACAAGATCTGATAAGGCCCATAATACTTAGGGGACAACTTTTTATCCTTTTTATATTACTTCAAGCACATTTGATTATATGGATAAAATTGAACAAAGACCCAATCACCAATGTCAAAATGCCTCTCACTCCTATGTTGATTTGCCTACTACTTCATGTGATTCTAGCTCATGGTTAAATTTTCACATAAATTGGTAAGGACCTCCTATTAATGGTGAATATGATATTCAACTACATGAACCTTAGGTTGGACCTTCATATTTGAAGTGATGAATAGAGGGTGGTATCTATAGAGGGTCAAAAATAGAGACATTTTGGAAGAACTATGAGAAAAAGTATCATACCACCATTCAACAAGTAGTAACTAATGAACCCATTTATCCTATTTATCAGAAATAAAGTAATGGAAATATCATTTTAGACATTTTTTACTACCTCAATTTATCCATTTGATTGAGGATGATAGGATGAGATATGATCTAATTGTGTGTCCAAACATGTAAATAACTCTATCAAAAAGACATTAGTGAAAATGGAATCTCTATCAATGACAATGATTTTAAGGGTACTATGCAATTTTTGATCTATATTAAGAAAAGTAGAAGCTACTATACTAGCAATAAATGGCTATGCTAAATAACAAAAATGAGCATACTTAATGAGACAATCCACCACAACCATGATAACATTTTAACCATCAGATCTCAATAACCCTATAATTTAATCCATAAAAACTTCTTCCCAGTGTTGGCTAGGGATGGATAAAGGCTACAACAGACCTGTGGTTTTGATGGTTTCTCCTTTATTTTATCGATAGATCATACATTAAGCCACATATGTTTAGACATCCCCCTTGAGTCCTTCTCAAAAAAATTATATTTTATTCTATGATGGGTTTTCAAAAATCCTGAATGACCCCCAATTGGATTTACATGAAGTTCTTGAAATATTCTTGTTTAAGAAGATAATTCTTACATAGGTATAATCTATCTTTATACCATAATGCATCACCCTTCCATGTGAATTTTTTAAATCCATCCAAACCTTGCTAAATATTCTAAATCAAATCATGGTTGTCACCATCATTTTCATATTATGATCATGCTTCCTCTAGCCAATCTACCTACAAAATGATCATAACACAGTAATGTCTCAATTGATTTATCCTTATTGGATAGTGCATCTACCACTACATTATCCTTACCTTTCTTGTAAACTATTTCAAAATCATATCCTAACATCTTAGTTACCCATTTATATTATTTTTAGATGGTAATCATTATTCCAAAAAATATTTGAGACTATCATGATCAATCTTTACCTAAAAGTGATGACCCATCAAATAAGGTCTCCATTGTTTGATTGCATGCAAAATAGACATCATTTCCTTATCATATATGGGCTTGTGTTGATTTTTACCCTTCAATTACTAACTTTCAAATGCAATTGGTCTAATTTATTGCATAAGTATAGAACCCACATCATTCATCACATTCAACAACAAAAGTCTTAGAAAAATTAGGGGTGGCCAACACTAGAGTGGTGCACATAGCCAATTTCAATTGTTCAAATGCCTTGGTAGTTGTATCAGTCCACTAAAAGGAGTCTTTATTCAATAAATAGGTGAGTGGGACTACAATTCTACCATAATTTTTGACAAACCTATGATAGTAACCAGTTAGCCCCAAAAATTCCCTTAGTTATTTTAGTGTCTTAGGAATGGCCCAATCCACCATAGCTTAGAATTTATTAGGATCCACTTTCACTCCATGTGAAACCAGATGACCCAAACACTCAACCTCACAAGATCCAAAAGTACACTTAGAAGGTTTATAATATAACTAATGTTGTTCTAGAATTGAGAGTACATGTTTCACATGGTGAAAATGGTCTTCCCAATTTTTACTATAAATAATGATATCATAAAAAAATACTAGAACACATTTCCTTAAAAATGGCCTTAAAATAGTATTCATCAAACTCTAAAAGGTGGATGGTGTATTTTTTAGACCAAAAGGCATAACCAAAAATTCATAATGACCCTCATGAGTCTTGAAAGTTGTTTTGGGTATGTCTTCATCATGGATCCAAATTTGATGATACCCAAAATAAAAATCTAACTTGGTAAAATAAAGAGAACCATTTAATTCATCTAGAAAATCATCAATGATAGGAATATTAAACTTATCCTTGATAGTGTACTTATTGAGTTATTTATAGTAAGGGCACATCCTCCAAGTGTCATCTTTATTTCTCACCATGACAACTAGTAAAGAATATTCACTTTGGCTATGGTTAATGATACCTACATCCAACATCTCATGTACCATCTTTTCAATTTCACTATTCTAGACATAGGGATATCTATATGGCCTAATGTTGGGTGGTGTATTATCAAGAATAAGTTTGATAGAATGGTCATATGTGTAGATAGGTGGAAGTACTTTCAACATGTCACCAAAAAAACTAAATGGACATCAATTACTTTTTATAGATCAGGAGGTGTGGATGGCTGAGTTGGTTGAACTTATATGGAAAACAAGTGAGATACAAATCCTTTAGCACCCTTATAAATAATATTTTTCATTTAATGGGAGATAACTAGTTGTTGATATTTATCTCTTAATCCCCTTAGCTCAAATGTCCTTACCTAAAAATGAAATCACATGAATAATTCATAAAAAATCATCTCAACAGTGCCCAAAGTGGTGAACCACTATACTCCCAAAATAATGTTAACTCCTATGGGAATAGAAAACATAGGAGAATCCAACAAGTAGTCTCCCATGACTATCTTAATACTATGGAATTTTCTTGAATAACTGATAGTACCACCATCTGTAATCATGAATTGAAAGTCTAGAGTGGGATAAATGAAACATTTCAACTGAGTAGCCAACTTACTATTGATGAAGTTGTGTGTGTTCCTAGAATCAATCAATATAGAAACCTATTTTTAAAAAAAATCCACACCTTAAGAGTTTGGGGAATAATAATACTTGAAAGGACAAGATAGGAAATAATAGGTTGAGAGTCTTCAAATTCCTCCTCGAGACCTTTATCATCCTCTCCAATTACCTCTTCATTTTCTTCATCCTCATTGGCACCTTCGATGTAAAATAACTTCTTTTTAGCATAGTGATGTTCTCTACTCCATTTTCTATCACAACCAAAACACAATCCTTTGGTGTTCTTCTCCTCAAATTTTTGAGGTGTTAATATAGTGGGTTAAGGAAATGATGGTGTTGGGAAGGTACAATCATGACTAATAGTGAAAGTTTTCTATTTGACCATCTCTTTTTCTTTTGCCATGCATGCCCTTAGAATAACTTCTGATATAGATTTTGGGTTAAACATTTGAACCTCAAATTGTATGTTATCTTTGAGACCACACAAAAAATATCAATAAAAGTTTCATCAGTGTGTCTTTCACCTATAAGGATAGATTCTGAAATTGATAAATGTAATCCTTCACAGTTCTTGTTTTCTACAATTTGATTAACTAGATAAAGTAGTTCTCAAAGACATTATTGTAATAATGACCCAAAAAATCATTATTGAAAATATACCATGTAATAGGAGAAATATTATTTTTATTTTGAGCACATAACCAATGATACTAAATGAATTGCTTAGGTTCTAGATATAGAGACACCACTATCACCTTTTGAGAACTAGGAGTTTGATGCAGATCAAATAAAATTTTAATTTGGGTATTCCAAGTGAGAGGATCCTCACTATCAAACTTACACATGTCCAATTTTGGTAACATTGGTTTCATACCAAAATTGGAGTTGTTAGTGTTGAGATGAGTACTTTAATGATGAAGTGGAGGGATGTTTGAATATAACTGAGATAAAAGGGTAGCCAATTGTGAACCTTGTTAATCTCTCTAATTGAGTGTGAACCCTGTTAATCTCTCCATGCTCACTAAATGTCAGTTTGAACTATAAAAATTACATCATGCCACACCAAGCCTTTTATGTCAGCTTGAGGTTGAAAAATCAATGGATTCAAAGTTCTAGATTCCATGTCACCAAAAAAAGGAGTCTTAGGAGTGTCTTTCCCCCTTTTCTTCCTTGAGTACTAGGATTGGACATATACAAACCCTAGGAGGGTTTTCACATAAAAAAAAGTGTACCAAGATATGGTACCATTATGATCACCTTACCAAGATGAATCCAATAACTACCTTTGCACACTAGGTTAAAACATTTTAGAACAAAAAAAGTGTACCAGTAGAATATATTGTTGCCATCATCTCATCAAGATGAATCCAATGACTCCAAATGTGAAAAGGGAATTTTTTTCCATAATTTTTAAAAATATTTAAAAAAAAGTGTTTCAAACAATACTGCACAGACAAAACAATTAATTCTTCTTGGATTGAAAGTTATGTTTTTTCACTCCTTCCACTCACAGAAGTTACACCTCACTAGATCTAAAAAAACAATGCCATAGGAAAATTTTCCAAATTTAATCTCTGATACCACTTATAATGAAATTAATTATATTTTCACACAAAATGATTATATATCACATAGAATAAGTAAATATGAGAGATCGTGTAATAATAATTGACAACAGAGCAAAATACTAGATGATATAACAAAGCCACTTTAAGGGGGTAACCTCCACAAAAATGAAATAAGAGAGTGATACTTCATATTATGCCCAAATAATAAACACTACCTCCTGTATATAGTCTACTTATCCATGTTTATTCCATAGGCTAATCTAACTAAGAACACATAGAAATGTAACAAGAATATAAAAGAGGTATGTAAGCCACAAGTCAGCCACACATATCCCTAGATAGGCCAAAGGTTAAGGGCATATAACTTTTGATTTCTTTCCAAATTTTAATTTTACTTATTTTTTGAGAGGTCTTCCTTCATTTTTTTCATTTCATAGGTGGTAAACATGCCATGAAACCCATCCATATATAGCTTATCCAAATGTTGCATCTCTTCTATTGCAGACACCTTAGAATTAAACTTAAGATTTAGTGATCTCAATACCTTTTGAATAAATTTAGACTCTTTCACTTCTTCTCCTAATCTTATAATGACATTTACCACTTCATCAACCCTTAACATGTAGGATGTAATGTTCTCATCTTCCTTCATACTTAGACTTTTAAACTACCTTCTATGAATCTACAATTTAGCCATCTTCACCTTGGTGTCTCCTTCATAGATAGTATTCAAATTATACCATATCACCTTGAATAACTCATAGTTCATAACCTTTACAAAATATTCTTTTGATATACCACATAGAATGGCATTCATTGCCTTGGAATTGCTCTCACTTTTCTCCTTACCTATTGCATCAGTTGGTGGTGTAAGAGGTGTAGTGTATCCATCCATAACTGAATACCATATGTCATGGCCTATTGACATTAAATTTATCCTCATTATAAATATCCAAAATTCACAATTAGTCCCATTTAATAATGGATCCTTACTGGTAGAGAAACCTCCTTGAACTTGACTATTAGCCATCCTTACTTTTAGGATCTCCTTTAGGCTATTAGGCCTGCTTCAAATGACCAAGATCTGATACTAATTATTTTAATAATAATAAATAAGTGGATGGGTGTTAATTATTTTCTTCAAAACATTCATTCAATTTCACTTAATTATACATGAACCATTCATAAAAACATGAACATCTAACAAAGCATATGCAACCATACAATATCTTGAAACAAAATAACACATTACATATATGGTAAACCCTTAAGGGGAAGAAATCCCACTAATATATTAAAATGTAATATAGTCATATAAGACAAAAAAAATCTTTAGTAAAGCACCAACTCTACATGGAGAACTAACCCCAACTAGTCAAGCATCTACTCAATTAGGCTTTAGGAAGCACCAACTTACAAGGAGGTATAAAACCCCTACATGAATCAAGTACAACTCATCCACATAAATATTTTGATCACCTTAATATAACCTTATTTTTCACACAATATATTATTATCACCTTCTTTATCTCTTCTCACTCTTTTATCCCTCTCACACTGCCTTCTAGGCTTCTTCGCTCAACTAGGTCTCTTCAAGATAGATTAGATCATATGACCTTGATATTCATCAATTATACCTCTATTATATATTCATGATAGTTTCCATACATCCATATTATGGTATAAAATACCTCCTTTTACTCAACAATGTGTTATTTCATTTACATTCACTTTTTTTATTCATTCACAAATATGCCTAAAATTTCCTTATATATATATATATATATATATATAACATTCCTTATTTATATTCCACTTAGTCAGATACTCACCCTTAAAATATTAGGTAGGAAATGGAATAGGTCTTATTAAATTTCATAAATATGATTCAAATTAACATTTAGTCCCTTTTTGTCTATCATAACTCTATTATACCTCACTTCACTTTTAGGTCTCATGGAAACCTAATTCCATTTGGTCTACTCTAGGACACATTACACTTTGCCTTCCTTGAAACACTGTAAAATTATAAATATGATATTAATATATCATATAACAATAAAATATACCTCAAATTATTTTTTATATTCTCAAAAAGACATTTTACAATAAATCACTACTTGAAATCCCTCATTAGTACCTATTCTTATTAGGTCTGTGTACACGAAAAATCTACCTTTCAATACTGAAGCTTAAAATCACATAATACAATAAAAAATGATCAAAAAAGAACATATATATAGTATATATGAACTTATATTCATCAAAATATTCTTTAAATACTTCAACTTAGGTCAAAATAAGTGAAAGTCATCTCTTTAGTACACTCACTCAGAATTGCTAGAACTGTAAAAAACCAGTCATGAAACTACTTGACATCCAACACCTAAAAGGATACTTAAAATGGTTATAAATAAATTTAAAATCTTAAATAACATATCAATAACAACATAAATAAAAAAACACAAGATCTAATTTCAAACATTGGTCTTACAGACCAATCTTCTGACCTTATCTCACATAGTCTTGTATGAACAAGACAAGCCATTTTGACTTCAAATTTTCAACCTCTTACACTAAATTCAAATATATACACCAAGAAAAAATAATACACACAAGTATAAAACAAAATTTGTGTGCACTTGGTTTCAACATTCTATCATGATAACACATTCCTATTCATCTTCTTACTGCTTCTTAGGTTTATCATTATTTGCACCATTTGACCTATTAGTAACTAGCTAACTTGGATGACTAGTTTATCAAAATTTAGGGATTGAACCTATAAATAAACCTTATTTTACATGAAAAATGAGTCTCAATATTCATCTTTCATCCATTTACATACTTTGACTTGGTCAACTCTAACTGTTACAACAAATCTTTAAGAAATAAGCCTATAACTCAACATTTTCTCTCTTCTCTCTCTAACCATTACCACTTCGACGTGATTTGGAGAATAAAATATAATATACACTATTTTAACTAAGCATAAAAATCCATTTTGGGAAATTTTGATCAACATCTTCAACATTAGGTCCTTATTAGGGTTTTAAGAGGGTTTAAACCTATTTTCAATCTTAACAATCATGCATAAATCATAACCCCCAAATCCAAAAACTAATGCCCATAATATTGAGTTAGGATCCTTCCCCATGTACCATGAATATATTATGTTACAATGTATAAGTTTTATGAGATAAAAAACACAATAAAATCTTTCTCAGGTTGAGAACCCTCCATTCTTCACACTCAAGAAACCTCTAAACACATTTTTGTGACATTTCTTGAAAAATATGACCTCAAACTTGGTAAAAATTGTTGAAAAACCATTAAAATTTTTGAAAACATGCACCTATCAATATTTTCATTGGAATTAGAACCTCATAGCCCATTAGTCTATACTCATTCTACATCATGGTCTTCATGCTATGTTAGACTTGGAAACACACCTTCATGCTGCTATAAATGAATTATACACCTCATACACATGATAAATCAACCTCATAAAACCTCCCATGCCTCTATGAATGCTTATTAACAAGTCACCATAATCATACCTTCTCATAATGAATTTACATGCCATGACTAGTTCCATGACTAGGCTTCATAAACACTTGAAATTTGACAACTAACCTTGGAACACTTCTAAAGTATCTAAACTTTACTTACATGATCACACAATCCAAACAACCTCTCACAAGCTTGTGCTTACTTACTTCACCAAACTTCACTATGCACACCTTCTCACTGGGTCTAGTCTAGGCTTCTCAAGACACCTTGTACTCAAGAACTAGTACTCAAATATACTTACTATTGAAGTTCTAGGTTACACCCTAACTAAGAAGAGAATTATTCAAGTCCTCTACTCAAATCTATTCCAAAAATGGATTAACCTAAGGCCATGGGTCACCTATTATTAGTCTAAAGCTCTAGATTTTAAGGGGCTAGCTCCCATGATTTTCTAATTTAGTATTCTTTGTCTAAGATATAAACTCTATGGGGGATGGAAATGGTGAAGGAGATTGCATAGAAATGAAAACCTGCTCTAAAGTGTGGTGATGCATCATGAATTCAACCATCTACTCATTGAACATGAACCCTTCATCACACTAATGGATTGTGAACATGACTAAAACACTACCTACAAAAGATTCCAAGCAATAATGCTTCACTTGGAGGTCAATTTTATTGACTTAAGCTAGAGGGAAATGAGGGTAAGGCATGATTAAAGACACAGTCAATAATCCACTTCATACCTGAGACATCAACGTCAAGACAACTAGATGACCTACAAAGAAACTTGGTTAGCAATTAGGTGTAACATGAACCTAAAAAGGGAAGATGAAAACTACTTTTACACATAAAATAAGTACAAAAAACTAAGTACATATTGGTAAATAACCACAAGTGTTCTATTCATCACTCCAAGAGGTGTACAAGTACAAGTGTTAGTAGAGTTTCCTCACAGTAGCATAAGGGATACCAATTAAGGATTAAACTCCTTCAATATATAAACGATTAGAATGAGAGAGAAGGGGATAATGGAATAGGAGAGTGAATAAGGGGGTCATAAATGACTAAATCCAATCAAATAGGCTATTAGAATAATTGTATAAATCTCCTCCAATCTTCTCTTTGCATTGATGCTCCTTAAAGGTTCCTTGAATAGGATTTTGGCATTGGAAATAGGTAAGGGAGACTGATTCATCCTTAGTTACACTTGTTAAATACTTAACCATTCCTAGAATAATCTAGAATTACTCCACATGGAAATTACAAGATGAATTAGGCCCACATAGTTATGTAGCAGCCCATGCTTCTCTAAGGTATGTGGACAAAGTCAAAGAAGATAAATTTTTTCCTATACTATATTAATGAAATTCATGTTAAATTCCATTTAATTGTTAGTTACCAAGTATTTCACTTTTGCATTGACTCATTCTATTGGTCTCTTAATGCCAATTTGGCTCTCTTTGATGGCAACATAGGCCTATTATGCCTAATTGCCTAAGTATTTGCATTTTTCACTCCATGAAACCTACATATGGTCTTGAAAACCTATGTATGAATGTAACTCATGTTTGAAACAATATCTCGAATCATGAAATAGGCTTAGAAATGCATTAGGAACTTTATATTCAACTTGTCTAATCTCATTGGTTCACTTTCCTTAGGCATGGCAGACTAGCAATTTTTTAGGTACTCATACGGAACTTTCCAATCAGGTTTATGATCAAATAATGATTTAAGGATGTGGAACTAGTCCTCAACTTTAATTTCCAATGATTAGCATCTTCCAGTCATGCATAAAACCCTATAAAACACCAAAAATCTATTAAAAAGTACTATTTTGTATAGTAATTTTATGCAAAAAATGGTGGAAAAGGAGTCTAAATGAGTCCCAAAAATTATTCAAACATAATCTAGTCCAAACTATTCCTTTTAGAAGCATTTCCAAATGGATTTTCTCCATCAGGTTAAAACTGAGAGTTTGGAAGGGTTTTTACTAGTTTGAACCCTTTAAGATAGTTCATAAAAATGTTAGATCAAATCAGATCAAATTCCACAAGTTAGAGCTATATTAGGCCCCCTAACTATTCTAAACTCCTTGGCCTCTCATGCTATATGTTTGTATAGTTCCAAGTGAAAGAAAATGGCTTATTGACTATTTCTTGCATTCTAAATAAGCCTAGAGTGTTTTTAGGCCAAATTTGACCAAATTATAGGTGTTTACTACCAAAAAAAGGTTTTAAACAGCTTCATATCTCCATATTAATATGATCCAATGCATTGGAAGGTCCACTTGGTGTTAGAAATGAGATTAGGCCCCTTTAGGGCTTTAGGCCTAGTAAGGCCTAACTATGTGTATTTGCCTTCTTATCCACTTCATTGGTGATTTGAGCCCTTATAACTAATTACCCTCACTTTTTATTATTTTTAATATCATCACATACTGATCCAAGGCTATTATATGTCATCTCCCTCCTTCATTCTTCTTCATTCATGAGTTAGTATATAGGGTCCTTAGCTGCAGTACTTTAAGTTTGAGACAAAATAGGGTTAATTCACCTATTTTTCCTAACATTTTGGATTTGTAATGGTTTTATCTAGGTCATTAATACATCCTCTATAAAATATCTAATCTAGAACAACTTTCTAGCATCCTTGATTTGTTTATTTCCTTCAAACTAGTCTCTAATGATGATTGTGTGTATGGTCTACAACTACTTGTCCACTTATCTTTATCTTTATCTATTTTTATTTTTAATGTTGTATGTTGTTATTATATATTTTTATAATTTTTCTTGACATATACACCCCACACATATCTCTACAACCTTCACAAATAAGGGTTTCTTCATGGTAGTAGTAAGAACAAAATTGGGTCTGTGATTCACCCTATCATCATTTTATGTATATAAACATGAATGGTTGGTCATGATGTCTCAAAAATTACATTAACTCATCTATATCCTTCCATTCAATCTTGAGGTGGTATTAACATTACCAAAAATTGACACCACCCACCTCTTATGCCATGGTTTCTATGCTTGGATAACTAAATGTACTGGACTAGGGTATATATAGACTATCAACTCTAAGGTGAACTTTAAGAAAATAATTATATAATATTTGGAATTGGTGAGTGTGATAGGGAATTCCTTAAGCTTCTCAAATCATCCAAATTTCAAGGATAAGGTCATATTCCTATTCCCAACACATCACACCACCTTTCTTTTTGAGGCACTATGGCCTAGCTGTAGGTGTCAAATTTGACTTGGAGCACCCTATAGATTTACATTAGGCTTTGAAATAAAATTCTTAGGTCTCTATAATGTTTCCATGAAGACATTGAGATCTTATACACCTTATGAGGTTGAAAAATACCAAATATACTAGGTTTTCTCTTACCCATCTTAGCTTGGGCCTCACTCTCATGACAAGCTTCTAGGTATAAATTTGTGTATCCTTGACTGAGTTGGATTATGTAGTCACTCTTACAGTGAGAGTCTTGGACATCCAAATTAGTTATCTCACCTTTGATATTTATATGTAGGTTAAAATTTTAATTTCATTGCCTCAATAGTTACCCTTAACCTTTGATCAATTATAATTATTATTCAAGTTCATTAACATGTTAAGGCTTAGGCCAATCAAGGTATCTACAGGTTCCCTTTAGACTTGTGATGGAATAAAGTGTTTAGACATATAATAGTTTTTTAAGACCTCTCATTACTTACACTTCTCAGGGTGGATCTTTTTATCTTCAACCTTCTTATTTATAATTACCCTACTATTTGTAGGTACACCTACATTAGACTCTCTTCAAGAATTCAAGGTCTCATGTTTGTATGTGAATGCTTCTTGGCACTATTAGTACCTTGAATTCTTTAAGAAACACTTAATAAACTCATAAAGCATAACCTTTGTAACCACTTCATTCATATGTCAAGGATAGGCCAAATAAGGTGTTATAGGTGTTTACATGATTTTTATAAGGTGCATAAGGTGACTTGATGAGTATGAGGTAGAGATCCATCTTAAATCACCCCAACACACATTTGATATGTCTAATCAGTAAACTTGAGGAACTGCATTTTCTTCTCAATTTTGAATCTAGGACCTTAATTATTATTTCAAACTCACTCATCTAGGATTATAGCCTTGTGTACAAACTAATATTTTAAGTATGTAGTTTAGGATGAGTTCCCTAAGTCATTTCATGTGTTTATATGGCATTTGATCTTTGTTTAGAATTCATAAACAATTTTGTCTCTTTCATCTACACTTGCTTTTTAAAGGCCTTCATTATCATGCCTCTTCATTACTCTACTATAGTGTCTTTAAAGGCTAACTACATGTATGATTTACCTCTTGATCAGGTTCATTTTCAAAAGGATTCAACATTAGGAGTTTCATCCCCTCTATGGGTTTTCAAGGGAGTATATAGGCTCACCAACATGGTATAGAGCTAGAAGGGAAGATGGGTGGGTAGATAGATATGGAGATGGAGTGATAAGGGGATGAGAATAGGAAAAACAAGGGTAGACATAATACATGATAGTAATAGAGAGTGAATAGGTAGTGGTCTGAAATCAAGATGAAGAATTCCTATAAACCCAATTAAAATGTTTCTATGAGAAACTTATACGTAATTTTAAGCCAACATGGAGATTTATGGGGAATAACACCATATAAGGCCTCAAAATGAAACCTTAAAAAATAAAAATACCTTAATTTTCATGATAAAAAATTAACTTTTGAAAAATAAGGATTGAGCGTGTTATATAGGCATAAAGGGTGGTTTGCAAGATTGTGAGGTCATCATAAAAGTGGGGAAGGTTGAATTGAGGATCGTTAAGTCATTTCATTACCATTCCAAAACTATGTTACATGCTTTGATATATATTTTATATCTTTTAGATGCCTTTGGAGTTATATACATAGTCCCTATTATATAATGTCATCACACTTTTTATATAATTCTTGGGTTGTTCCTCCCTTGAAGCATCAAGACCCTGATTAGAACATTAAGTTTATGTGATTGGTCAAGTTTCACTCAATGGCATTTATTCTTGAGCCTTGGTTTGGTCATCATTTCATGGCCTCTCCTTTTTATTCCTATGATATAGTAGGATTAAGGTTTGGTTGTGTATGAGGACCCCTTATTAAAAAGGCATTCACTACCACTTTGTAGCTTTGGAGATTTATAGAGGATGTTTACTTGATTATAATGTCATTGATGTGTCTCTGATTTAACCTATTTAGGAATATTGGTGTATTATTCATAATTTAGTTAAAGGGTCTAAGTAGTAAAATTAGTAAATACATATGCAATAATAAAGCTACTAATTTGTGTAAATTTAATTGTAATTTTGACCTTTCTAAAAATAGTAATAAGAGGGAGAAAATAAAACTTAGCTAGAAACTGACTGATATGGTTGAGATAGGGTCTAAGATTTAATATGTAGGGTTGGAACACTATCATAAACAAAGATATGACATTCATTTTTTTATTAGATAAGAGTGCCAAAAGTGAATAAGAGTGGCACCAACACTATAGTCTACCTTTGCCATTATTATCCTATAGATTTGAGCTTTTGGGATTTTGTTCACTGGGCCTTTATGACCCTATCTATGAAGTTTCAATAGTTAGAAGTATATAGAGCTCTCTATAGATTATATTTTCTCTTCAAACCATATACTCCATTGTGTTTTGACCAATTTCAAAAAATAAGGGGGATTAGTGTGTGTAAGATTCACTAAACCTATATCCACACCCCTTGTGTGGGCCCGCTACCTATATAACAATACTCTAAAGAGGGATCAAGCCATATGTAGTTCTCTCACTTGGTGTGTTTTATGCATTAGAGTGTATGGATATGCAAAATGATAATTTGGATGTGATTGATTTGGCTAGTAACTAGTGTAAAGATTTGAATAAGCTTGTAAGTGTATTGGCTAGTTGTATGTAGAGAATAGTGAAGATTTTTTGAATAGTCTTTCTTGTATTCTTGCTTGCTTAGTGATTGTTTCCAACCCTATCTAAATGATATTTGAATGGGATTTTATATGGATATATAGGTCATGAGTTTAATGTACTCACATTAGGCTAACAAAGAGAAGGATGGGGAATAAAAATAAACTGACTGTTAGGGCCAAAAATATATTTAGATAAGAGCATTGAAAGTGAATAGGAGTGGCCCTAAAACTATAGTCTAAGTGTGACACTATTGTCCTAAGATAGCAGGGCCTTAGGTGATGGATTAGTCATGGATAAAGGGGTCTAACTCAGTTGGGATCAAGTTTGATAGGCTATAGATGACTTGGAATTAGTGAAAAGATGCCTATGAGGGTCATGAGAGCAAGAAAGAATGACATATGGGTTGGGTATCACAAGCCACACTCAAGTTACCAATTTCTGAATTTTATATGACTACATTTATCCCCCTTTATTCTAGTGATGCAGCAAAGCAAAATACTAAGATAAAGGAAAAATAGGAAGTTTACCTAAACTTACCTATAAGGGTGAAGCTTATGAAGTTATGTGATGTTGGGTCTGCATAGAGAGAGCACACTGTGAAGAGTGAATCTATAAGAAAATCAAAGAGTAAATCAATTCTTACTAGATACATTATATCTAAAATAATAACATATAAAATATGGGTGAGAGAGAGAGAGAGAGAGAGAGAGAGAGAGAGAGAGAGAGAGAGAGAGAGAGAGAGAGAGAGAGAGAGAGAGAGAGAGAGAGAGAGAGAGAGAGAGAGAGAGAGAGAGAGAGAGAGAGAGAGAGGAAAAATACACCTCACCAAGTATGTGAACCAATACAAAACTTGTTGTGATGTTAAGTGAATTTAGATGATGATTATTAATATTAGATTATACTATACCAAGAGTAATATCATGAACGAAGCTGAGTGATTAATTCCTTGAGAATGGATCAAGAATAAAAATTCTATCCATTTGACTCCATCATCACCCATTAAGTGAAGCTAGGTGATCATGCATTTTGTTAATCAATGTTTGGACTGTGTGTTCAATCCCTCTGAATAGGTGACACAAGAATACAAAGTCTAGTTAGTCCTTTGGCTCCATCATTTCCCCCATAAAGTGAAGCTATAAACTAATACCCATATGAAAATGTGTGTCAAATGAGATGGTTTCTTGAAGCCCATGAGTGATAATTAATTTGACAATGTTGGCATAGATTAGATAAATGTATGATAAAAGCTAGGCCACTCTTAGCCACTTTCAAAGATGGAGATTAGGTTTGTATGAAAAACTGCTCCAAAATTGGTGCACTAGGTTTATATGATATCCACTCTAAAATGTGGAGGTTAGGCTTGTATGAAAAGCCACTCTAAAATGATGCCAACCAACTATAGATATAATAAGGCACATAACTAATGAGAATACATGGGTAATGCTAAACCTCAGAAAGAAAAAGAAAACAAATGTGCCACACACATTACCCCCATTCACTGATATTTGAAACATGGATTCTAATCTAGAAGTTATACCAACTACCATATCTAAAACTAGAAGTGAAATCCATCATGATGCACATGATGCCCCCCTATATCTATATTCTTTGAGCAAAAGTGTACTAAAAAAATATTGATTCTAAACTAGTCTAGCTATGTAAAAACTATAGTTTGAACTTACTTTTCTGCCTGCTTTGTAGAAAGTCTAGTTTTTTTAATTATTTGGATAGGAGTGCTAAAAAATGGATAGTAAGCACTAGTGATGTAGTCCAATCTTATCACTA
>JARHVA010010557.1:95000-156024 GCA_037957365.1 Torreya grandis | reverse complement strand
TTTTAGCTTGTTATATGTAATGATATTTGAAGATGAGGTAGTACCCATCAAAATCCTATTTATAGATGACCTCGATTCATTATAAATAGATGATAAATTTTGGCAAGTTAATGCAAGCAAGATATTCTTAGGACTATTTGGTAAGTTTATGTTAATTTGTTTTCTTCTCAAATTTATGTGCTTGTTTTAAAGATTTTCCATTTAGTTGATGCTTCTATATGAGTTTATATGTGTTTATTTAATTTATTAGACTGAATCATGTGTTATTATGATTGAATTTATGATTTATAGTCATGTTTACATCTTGTTAGTCATTTAAATGTGTTTAGAAATTTTGTATTGATAATATATTTTGATTATGATCAAATAAGGTTTATTATGCAACTAGTTGTGTCTTAAGACTCTACATTGTGTTTTTTATGTTTTATGTTCATACCTACATTATAGTAAACATTGATTAATTTTGCATGCTTAGTTTAATTTAACTAATCAATATAGGAAGAATTTTTCTTCAAGTAAACCATGGAGAAATAATTATTTACTTCCCTACCCTTCTTTTTATATTTTTCATTCAATCCATATCAGCTTATGCCACCTATTTATAATCATGTACACAGCCTAATTGGTGAAACAAACATAAGTACTATGTCTTTTAATGCTCTTTCATAGAAACATCTTAATGATGGATATGAGACTTTTGTGTGTGATGATTTAGGTATTTTGATCTTTCTTATGACTTGTTTATAATATTTTATGTACCTCAAATGGTCCTATGTCATGCTATCCTAATCACAAAATCCTGTTGGCCTCTTTTCCACAATTAGTACTCAGTTTATTAGTCTCAGCACACTAGCATGGTCTTGGATAGTAGTGTAGTGTGCTCATGTCCACCTTAATGTTAGTGTCTATTAATAATATTTTCATTTTGTTATATGTCCTTACCCTTCCTTGAGTCTCTTATTATAACTGGGTCTTTCCTTTTCCACTTTTCAGCCAATAAACAAATATCTCACATTCAAATTAAAGTTACTTCTAGATAAAGATCCTCACAAGGCATTTTACATCTATCACTGACTACTTTGGCACATAATTACTTAAAATAAGTTAATATTATAGCTCATCACTCTGTGTATTACTCAAAAGCACACATAGAACTACATGCTTGATCAAAGAAGGGCTTAAGTGAAAGTCATTCTAACATTCCATGCACATTGATTATTTACATTCCTTAAGGGATAATTACATGCAATCTAAGACCCCTATCATTGGGGTTAATTCAAACAATGACCAAGATAATAGGTGTCTATTATGTGTGATTGTAACATCCCATAACCCATAGCATTTTATTCCATTGTTATTTCATGTGTGCATATGTTGAGTATGGTTTTGAGAGGATATAAAACCAAAAAATGACACATAAAGATGATAAAAAACTCTTGAGCATGCCTACAAAACTCTGAAGCCTCCTCAAAAGTTTCAAGACCACTATCTTTGAAATGAAACACTAGTACAATGCCTTGGACACTAGCATAATATGCTCCTATCCCTTTATTGTGATACTATCTAAATGTAATTTCAACTCCGATTCTAGAATGAAAGGACTCTAGACTAATTTCCAAACTTGTTTTAGCTTTCCCACTATCTGATGATGTTTGTTTCACTCTAGATAAGTAAATTATCCCAACAACTTACAATTTTGGTTAAATAAATTCAATATATCTATTTGCAATAGTTATATGTACTTACTATCTATACCTATCCCTTTAACAACCTAGTATTTACACTACTAAGTACAAAATAGTTAAAAATAATTCATTGTAGGTTGATGAAATTTATCTCATAGATCAAATGTTATACTTCACTCATACCTAAATCATATGAGATAATAAAACATAATGGCCAATCATTATTCCACTACATGGTTATAAAACTAAATACCTACAAATCGTGCCTATGAGCGATCAATCACTAGTCCCAAAATAAGAGGGTCATACCCATTAAAGTCTGAAGGTGCACAAAAAACCCACATGAACACAATGGACACACAATTATTATTCTTGTAAGCATCCCATCTTCCTTATTACCACTATAATGGTTTCATATTCACTAGTTCTCATGCATCCTCTTCACATAACTTCATTACTCAAAAAATCAAATTCATTGTAATTATGTACACTATATATCCTTCCACTTAATTGATCCAATCTTACAATTTTTAGCCATTGGAAATTGGGGTTCAATCAACTAGAGTTGTGTTATAAAATATATGAGCCTCCATGCTTCTAGTCACACTTGTTTCTCCTTTGCCTTCATCTTAGACATCCATCTTTGTGTTCCCTTTCTATATGATACTTTATACTAATCTGGTGGTATCATCAACACATAGAACAAAAAAAGACCCCTTCATTCCTATTGAATTTTCAAAGATGAAACATAAATTGGCCATACAATCTTAACAATATTATGATAGAAAGGAGATCAAGAGATCAACACTAAATGAAAGTATAAGGATGAGGACTAAATATGTTTCTTAGGAAAAAATAATTTACTAGCACCATACGGTACCCTCAAAAGTAAATCCTAAAAAGGATATTGATGTAGGCACCTATCTTATGGAGACCATAAATTTTGATCTTAGAACCCGTTTGAGCTCTTTTTTTATTTATTGAAACATCAGAGATGATAATTCATTCCCATCTTGTGCTAGCTAGTTAGGAACTTTTTTCATATATCTTAAATTTCATAAATGACCATCTAGGGGTTTGAAATTATATTTTTGTCTTTTTCTTTTGGTAATCTTAGAATATTATAATTTATATACCTTTGTAACTAGACATGAAATTGAGTTTAAATTAATCCATTAGTGTGTAGGAAATACGTAAATATTTTTATCTCCATTCGATCTTGCATACAAAAGTTGCCAAAAATGGAAGGGTCAATTAATTTTGGGTAGCTTTTTTATTTATTTATTTATCTTTTTTTAATTTTGCATGTCAATTCTAATTTTAAGTCAAGATTTATTTAAATAATTTTATATAATATTTTAAATTCATTCATGAATAATAACTAAATTTTATTTCTCAATAAATTCTCAATAATTGTGCCTATTAGACTTTTTCTTTGTGAGTTTTGTGGTTTCATCATCTAAGCAAACTAGATGATGAAACTAAAAACTAGCAAAGGAAAATTTTAATAAGTGTAATTACTCATAATTTATTGAAAATTGAAATTTATTATTATTTAAGTTAATTAAAATCATTAAATAAAAGTATCTAAACTTAAAATTAGAGTTGACAAGTAAAATTTAAAAGCTATCTAGAGTTAACTAACCATGTTATTTTTAGTAGCTGTTATTTTAGAAAAATTTACATGTAAACTTTGGTGAGTCTACAAAATAGAATTACTACATAAATATTAAATTCATACTAATTGATGAATTTAAAATCAATTTCATATTTGGTTTCAAAGATATATAATTTTAAAAATTACTAAAACACACTAAAAAAATATTTAAAACCTTTAAATGGTCATTTATGACCTTGAAAATATTTTAAAAAAAGATTATAACAATTTTTTTTTATAATTTTTTTCTCCAAAATACTCATTTTAAATAAAATGACAACTCATATGAATTTCTAAATAAAAAATTATGACCTCTGAAAGATAAGTGTTTGCATTAAATATGCTTCCCTCTAACTATCAAATGTCTATAGATGTAATGGATTACTCACATGTTGAGAAGTAAACAAAGCTGAAATTTTCCTCAGAGGGCTCATATTTCATATTTTTCAACTACTTGAGCACTCGTGAAATTTTGAAAAAGAGGGAAAAAACTACCAATGACCTCATTAATAATTTGAAGAAGGCTAATACAAAAATTAAAATCCTAAAAGGTGACATCAATTTCTAAATAATTAGCGGGCCAAGAAAGTGGATGATTCCAAGTTTTCACATTAGAGAGGAAATAACATAAATCTATAGTAATAAAGGATGAAACTACTAAAGGAATAGCTTATACATTGGATAAAATTGACCAGATGAAAATATAGGCTCATAGGAGAGGAATGAAGGGCATATGCTCTTAAGTTGATCTAGGAAGTGTCATAGGATTATTGGGATAATATATCTTAGGCTACATTATGTATTTCCTTTTCCATTTAATTTATCAATGTTACTATCACTTAGATCTAGGAGGTACAAAGGCATGGGAATAATATACTTCAGTCTATTGGCCCATGGCTTGCATACATGAGAGTATTCATGACTAGACTGAGCATAATGTCAAAATAAGAGATTTTGAACTGATCATCAAAGACATAGTTATTGGAAATATTTTCATTGATGTCAAAGGTCTAACATTGGTGATAAATGCCCCATATCATTTAATGGTGTTTATAATATTCATATCTTGGCTAATGTGTGTTAATATTTATATTTTTGGTTGCATAAAATTCAAAAGAGGGCCCATGGAGAAGTCAAAGAGTCATGAGGTAAAGATAAAAGAGGAATGGGATGCATTTTCCCATGAATAATCATCTTGAGGAATTTCAAGAATCACCAAGTGAAGACAAAATAGGGTATGGTGTATTTTTTCATAAAGAGTCACCTCAAGGAGTTCTAAAGGTCATCAAGATAAAGACAAATTAGAAAAGGATGCATTTTCTTATGAAGGGTCACTATGTGACTTTTTAAATGCAAAGATATGAAGGATCATGCAATTCTGGCACCATTTTCAATGAGGATTGAAGGGTCACAAAGGGTGAATGCCAAAGGTCATTTGGAAAGCTATAAATAAAGGCTTGAGAAGCCATTTGTAACATGAAAGTGAGTGCATGGTTTTTTAGTTTTTTTCTATAAGAAAAAAGGAGAAAAAAGTGGGAGATATTGTACAGTTCTATCATTTGTTGAGTAAACAACATTGAGAGATGTGTTTTATATATAAGAGGGGTTGGTGCTCTTGTGGGTTGGTGCTCACAAATATTTGTAAGGGGTTGGTGTTCATAAATAGTTGTTGCGTTAGTGCTTGGCAAAGGGGTTGGTGCTTACAAACTTTATAATTTGAGTTGGTGCTCATTCATATACTTGAGATTATTCTCAATGGTTTTTCCCACTTTGGGTTTTTATGTAGAAATTTGGTGTCTCTCTCTCTCTTGTGTGGTGCATGTTATTATGTCAATTTTATTGCATATCTTGAATGTATGATTAAGTGGTTAAAGAAAAGAAATAAGATTAAGTAAAAGATATATAATATACTGATTCACCCCCCTCTTATTATATTTCATGCTTAACAATTGGTATTAAAGCAAGTTATTTTTGAAAAAGTTTTACATCTTGAAGGAAGATCAGGGAAAGCACAATGGCTAGATCACATGAAGGTTTTTATACAAATAAGGAACCTTTTCTGATGGGACAAATTATGATTTTTGGAGCACAAGGATGAGGACTTATTTGATGGCACTTGGATTCAATATTTGGCAAGCAGTGGTGGAGAAATATGAAGAGCCACAGACACTTGTAACTACTCTGATAGAAAAGAAGGAAAGTGAAAATAATGCTAAAGATTTAAATGATATTTTATGTGGTTTACATGAATTAGAATTTGTTAAAGTTGTGCAATGTAAATTTTCTCATGAAACTTAGGTAAAGCTTGAGAATATTTACAAAGGTGATGGAAATTTTCAACAAGCTAAGATATAGACTTTCAAAAGGTAGTTTGAGAGTTTGAAAATGGAAAAGGAAGAAAATATAGCAAGTTTCCTTTTGAAAATTGATCAAATAGTTAATCAGATTCAAGGTCTTGAATAAATGTTAGAAGAATCAATCATGGTACATTTTTTGTGAGATCTCTACCATTGAGATATGATGCAAAAGTTTCGGCAATTGACGAGATAAATAATTTATTCAAGCTAAAGATGGATGAGCTACATGATATTCTTATGGTATATGAGATGTGGACTGAATAAGAGAAACCCCCAAAGAGAGAAGCTACCATCAAAACATTAAATAAAGAGAAGGCTAAGATTCAAGAATCAAGTGATAGTTCTAGTGATGATAAAGATGACAACGGAGCTTTATTCATTCACAAGCTAAGAAAGGGCACAAGTAAATATCAAGGAAAATTACCTTTTAAATGTTTTAATTATGAAAAGATTAGGCATTTTGTAGCTACGTGCCCAGATAAGGGTAATGGTGATAATTAAGGAAAGTCTACATACAAGAAGAATTTCAAAGGAAAATTATAGAAGGGATTCGAGAAGAATAGTTTGTATTCTAAAGATCCTAGCTCAATCGAAGATAGTGGAGTTAGTGATTCAAAAGAAGAAGAGATTTTATTCATGGCCATACATGAAGATGCCTCTATAAGAAAAAATAGAGATGATAAAAAAGAATAATAGTATGAAGCTGAAGAGAATCTGGAAGGAGATTTTGTTTGTGCCTTAGAAGAGTTAAAAACTCTTGAAAATAAGAATTGAAGATTGAAGCTCCAGATTGAGAAAAATGAAAATGAGTCAAAGGAAATAATTTAATATCCACAAACACACTTTGAAGAAGCCAAGAAGAATGAAAAAGATATAACAACCTAGTTATAAAAAGTAAGTAAAAAATGTGAAAGGTATGTTATTGAAATTTCTTCTTTAAAAGTAGATCTTGAGAAAATAAATAAAGCAAGAATTGATAGAGCAACCAGTGATTCAAAATTTGAGAATAACACTAATATGTTGAATAAGATATTAGGAAGTCAAATATCAATGTCAGATAAGATAGGTATCAGATTTGAAAAAGAGAAAGGGGAGGCCACTACTTTTATAGACAAGGTTAACACAAAAAATGGAAAGAGCTATGCTGAAGCTCTTACAAAAGAGAACATAAAAAGGGAAGAAGTTAAGAATATAGAGGATATGTCAAACAAAGAAGGCTAGAAGGAACAAAGCTACATAAGGTAATCAAGTTAGAGATACACAAATAGGTTTTATTTTTATGGTTACTATTTTTATTGTAATGGATATGGTCATAAGAAAATAGAATGTTAAAAAAGGGTTAACAATTTCAAAAATAAGGAGAAGAAAACTCATGTAGAGTCAAACAAAAGCCAAATCTCTTTTGCTCCTCTATTAGGTTTTAATGATGAGGGCATAATATTTTATAAGTGCAATAACTTTGAACACATAGCTCATTATTGAAGAAGAATGTTCGAGTCATTTAAGAAGGAACATATTTTAAAGGCTCCATTCATCAAGAAAAAAGTTTAGATAGGTTCATGACAGAAGAAATAACTTAAAAAATATATCTTGGTATAGATAGCTTTGCATGTAAGAAATAAAGAAAAACCATGGTTCATTGATAGTGGATATTCAAGGCACATGATAGGAGACAAGAGAAAGTTCATAACCTTGACGAAGACCAATAGTGGCACAATGAAATTTGGAGATAATACTACTACCAAAATTAGCACAAAAGTTTTATGGAAAAAGTTGTGAAATTAGGAGAAAATATTCGGATGTGTTGGTTACAGATGCTTAGAGAATAGGAAATAATTTGTATATGTTATTATACATCAAAGGTCAAATATTTTATTTGAGTTAGATTGATTAAAGTTGGCTATGGCACAAGAGAATGGGACATATATATTTTGACAATCTTGTCAACATTAGTAAGAAATAAGTAGTCAAAAATCTTCCAAAGATTACAAAGCCATCAAACGCACTATGTGAACCTTGTCAATATGGAAAGGAGGCAAAAGGTAGTTTAAAATAAAAGAATAATCAACTACTTAGATGTTAGAGCATGTTCACACTAATTTGTGTGGACCTATGAGAACTCAAAGTACTCAAGGTGAGAAATATTTCATGTTGCTTATTGATGATTTTTTGCATATGATTTGGGTAATGTTTTTAAAGAAAAGTCAAAATCTTTTAAGCATTTCAAAGAATTCAAAGCATTAGTTGAGAATGAAATTGTTTTGAAGATTAAGTTCATAAAATTAGATTGAGGAGGAGAATTCATCTCAAATAAATTTATTGAGTTTTGTGAAGACCATGGAATAAATAGACATTATTTAGCATCTAGAACTCCATAGCAAAATGGAGTAGTTGAATAGAGAAATAAAATAGTTCAGGAGATGGTGAAGATAATGTTAAATGAATCTAAGATACTAGATAAATATTAGAGAGAGGTAGTTGGTACATAAATGCATATCTAGAACAAAACATTATTGAGAGTCAATAGTGACAAGACTCCTTATGAGATATAGAAAGATAAAACTAGCTATAGTTGATTATTTTAGAGTTTTTGGTAGTAGATGCCTCATAAAGAGAATTGATGAAAATTTGGGTAAGTTTGAATCTAGAGTAGATGAATGTATATTTCTTAGTTAATTTTGCAAAAGTAAAGCTTATAAATGTTATAACAAAAGAACCAAGAAAATATTTGAAAGTGCAAGTCTCAGGATAGAAGAAGATGGAACATAAAGAATTAGTGATCCAATAGACATTCTTGAAATCATTAAAGAGGAAGATTTTGAAGAATCAGATAAAGCTGAGAAGAAGGAGAAAAAGGACACCAAAACCCCATCCAAATATATCCAAAAAAATCATAATGAAAGTGACATCATTGGGAACATAAATGAAGTAATTCACACTAGAAGAATGATGGTAAGTGAATTTGAGAAAGTTAATTTCTCTTTGTTATCCAAAATTCAGCCTAGAACTTTTTCAGAAGCTAGACATGATAAGCATTGGGTTAAGGCAATGGATGAAGAATTAAATCAAATAGAAAAACATGATACTTAGGAATTACTGCCTAGACCAAAAGATCACAATGTGATAGGAACAAAATAGGTTTACATAAATGAGTTGAATAAAAATGGAGAAGTGACTAGGACTAAAGCAAGGTTAGTATGTAAAGGATATGCTCAGATTGAAGGAACAGATTTTGAAGAAACTTTTGTACTACTGGCAAGGCTAGATGCTATTAGAATGTTTATTGCATATGCAATGTTTAAAAATTTCAAAGTGTTTTAGATGGATGTCAAATATGCCTTCCTAAATGAGAATCTAGAAGAAGAGGTCTACATTGAGTATCCTGAGGGATTTATTCTCTCAAATGTTAGTAGCCATGTATGCATATTGAAGAAAGCACTATATGGATTAAAACAAGCTCCCAGAGCTTGGTATGCAAGACTTGATAAGTACCTACAAGATCAACATTTTAAGAGAGGATTTAATGATAGTAATCTCTACATCAAAACAAAAGGTGAGCATCAATTGATTGTTGTGGTATATGTTGATGACATCATTTTTAGAGGAAACATTGAAAAAATGACAAAATAATTTTTTGATAATATGAAAAAAGAATTTGAGATGTATATGCTTGGTTAGGGTTATAAATATTTTAGTCAGATAAAGGAATTTTCATATCTTAAAGTAAATATGCTAAAGAAATGTTGAAGAAATTTGGTTTTGAGGATTGTGTACCAGTTGGCACACCAATGAGTATAGGAAATAAGGTGAGCAAGGATGAAGATTCACCTATTGTAAATCAATCTTTGTATAGATCTATGATTGGTAGTCTTTTATATTTGACAACATCGAGGCTAGACATCATGCATGAGATAGATATGGTTTCAAGATATCAGTCAGCTCTAAAATATAGTCATATTCAATTGGTGAAGAGAATATTTAGATATATCAAGGGGACATTGGATTATGGATTGTGGTATCCCACAAGTAGAGATTTCACTTTGGTTACTTATATAGATTCAGATTGGCCAAGTTAATTGGATGATAGAAAGAGTACAAGTGGAGGAGCTTTCTTCCTTGATAATAGCTTAGTATCATGACTAAGAAAAAAATAGAATTCAGTATCACTTTCTATGGCTGAATAAAAATATATTCTAGTGGTATTATGTTGTACTCAAGTACTTTGGATGAAGCAAATTTTGGAAAATATTAAGGTAAAGTATGATGAAACTATTTCTATTTTTTGTGACAACACAAGTGCTATTAATATTTCTAAGAATCTAGTGATGCATTCATGAACAAAACATATTCCTATTAGATATCACTTCTTGAGAGAACAAGTTGTAGATTAATAGGTTAGATGGAATATATCAGTACTATAGAGCAGATTGTAGATATTTTCACAAAGACACTACCAAAAGACACATTTGAGTATCTAAAAGATAAGTTGGGAGTAATTTATTTTACATTCTTCCATTGAGGATCAACATCAGTTGAGGGGGAACTAAGTGTTAGCTCCAAGATAGGACCTTTGCCATTGATGTCAAAGGGGGAGAATAGAAATAGGTACAAGAATAAGTACAGGTATAGGTGCAGAAATAGGTATAGGTTGCTATAGTAAGGGGGAGTTATTTTATATTTTTTAGATGGTAGTATGTGTAGGTTTTAGGATGTGGCAATTTCAGATTGAGGTTGCCATCAATGACAAAGGGGGAGATTGTTAGAAATATTTTCATTGGTGTCAAAGGTCTAACATTGGTGATAGAGGCCCCATAGCATTTAATGGTGTTTTTAATATTCATGTCTTGGCTAATGTGGTTAATATTTATATTTTTGGTTGCATAAGACTCAAAAGAGGGCCCATGGAGAAGTCAAAGAGTCATGGGGTGAAGACAAAAGAGGAATGGGATGCATTTTCCCATGAATGGTCATCTTGAGGAATTCCAAGAGTCACCAAGTGAAGACAAAAGAGGGTATGGTGCAATTTTCCATGAAGATTCGCCTTAAGGAATTTGAAAGGTCACCAAGATAAAGACAAAAGAGGAAAGGATACATTTGCTTATGAAGGGTCACCATGTAACTTTTCAAATGCAAGGATACAAAGGGTCATGCAAGTTTGGAACCATTTTCCATGAGGATTGAAGGGTCACAAAGGATGAATGCCAAAGGTCATTTGGAGAGCTATATATAAAGGCTTGAGAAGACATTTGTAATATGCAAGTGAGTGCATCATTTTGTAATTGTTTTATATAAGAAAGGAGGAGAGAAAAGCAGGAGATATTGTAGAGTTATATCATTTTTTGAGTAAGCAACATTGAGAGATAGTTGTGTTTTATACATAAGAGGGGTTGGGGTTCCTATGGGTTGGTGCTCACAAATCTTTGCAAGGAGTTGGTACTCCTATGGGTTGGTGCTCACAAATAGTTGCTATGTTGGTGCTCGATAAAGGGGTTGGTGCTCCTGCAAGTTGGTGATTAAAAAATTTGTAATTTGAGTTGGTTCTCATTTATATACTTGATATTGTTCTCTATGGTTTTGCTCACTTTGGGTTTTCATGTAAAAATTTGGTCTCTCTCTCTTGTGTGGTGCATGTTATTATTTCAATTTTATTGCATATCTTGAATGTGTAATTAAGCGGTCAAAGAAAATAAATTAGATTAAGTCAAAGATATATAATATACTGATTCACCCCCCTCTCAGTATATTTCATGCTTAAGAATAGTAGATGTGTCTAAAAATGCAATTTATGTGATATATAAAAAGGTAATTATGGATTTTTACCAATAAGAACTAAGAATTCTAAATGGAAAGGTATTTAAAATTAAGGGGCATATTGATCAACTTGTGAAGAATGAAAAGACTTTCAATTTGAAAATAATGATGGAATGTTGTGGGTGGATCAATTTTTCAAGAAGTTGGAGGAAAATAAAAATAATGAATCCCCATTCACCAGTTGGCTTGCAGAGCCTACACACTATTATTTTGTTCATGTTGTTAGTACATTGTCTAGGCTAGAAATTTATATAAACTAAACATTTTGAAATCTACATGGATTTTATTATGAGTATGATTTTGAGGGGGGGAGTTTCTACATAATGCTTAAGGCCATGAAGGGACTGACAAAAATGATGGAAACAACTGCCCCTAAAAGTAGTTATGAAATGTAGATTTAAAATATTATATTAGAAATCTTTATTATGAAAGTTATAAAATAAATAAAACCTTCACAAAAAATAGAAAAAATAGAAGGTGAAATACAAGTGAATTATTTATCTCACTATCAAGTATTCAGAGTCTATTCAACATTTCTTGGAGTAGAGTTAGGTTATGGTAGGATCTCTTCCCTTATTTATTTTGTAGAAGACTCATGGAAGCATAGACACAATAGAGTAATTTCTTACTCTACATCGTATTTAATTTATTTTTTGATTTGAGCACTAAAATTTTGGTTCCTGCGCACTTTGGGCATTGTGGCAAAAGTTTTGGAGTAGAGGATGGGTTCATTTTTGCCTAAGTGTCAAAATGCAGAGGAGACTACCAAGTGTCGCCCTCTAGTTGCATGGGTCTTTTTACCCTTCATGTTTCTTTCATATCATTTTTGCCCAAGTATCACCTTCCAAAACACAAAACCAGCTAGCTGGAGTCCTCCAAGGCCCCTTTTGTAAATTTCTAGAGAATCACAGATCGCACCACATACCTAGTGGCAGTTAAGCAGAATGCACCACGTGCCAGCATCTGCATCTTAGAGAGGCACCTATGTTTCATTATACTTTTGACAAAGACTTTCAACGAGATAAGTAGTAGAGAGAGTGGAAAGAGCCAAGTGTCAATTACAGAGGCCCTGAATGACCTTTTTTAGGAAGTAGTGGAAGTCACCACATGTCGGCATCTGGGAGACGTGGGTCCAATGTTTTCATTCAATGCATAAGGGTGTCTTTTCATTTTGCACAAGTTTTGAAGTGCATCAAAAGCTGCCAAGTGTCACTCTTCGAGTCCCTATCTGCTCCATCCCAAGAAAAAGTAGAAGGTGCCACATACCCCCAAAAGGAGAAGTGAAAGATGCCACGTATCTTCCCAGAAGCAGCAGAGATCACCACATGTTAATTTCTGAGAGACCACCTTCGAGCCTAATTGTTGAATGAAGATTGTGGTAGGTCCCAGATGTTATTTCAAAGGACTATGGAGGTATCGAGTGTCAACAAGTGAAGACTGCCATGTGCATCCATCCCTTCCTAAAAGTTGCTCGAGCAAGGAATGTAATAAGTTTTGTTTTGATAAAACTATAAAGTATAGAGAAAGTGGAAGTAGTCAAGTGTCGTTCTCCAGTGCCCTCTAGTTGAAAAGAGAATTTTCATGGATTGACTAAGTGTCCTCATGTTCATCTATCTGCTATAACAAAGATGGAGGAAAACTAGGCAAAAGTTATTCTTGGTAGATAGAACAGTGCACCACGTAGATTTTTGGGGCTTGCAAGCATTGAAGATGCTGTTTATTTGTCCCCTATAAGCAGAAGTAGAGTAGACAATTGAGCAGCCAAATAGGTGATAGAATGAGGAATTTTAGGCATAAAGAGAGGTACTAGGCATGGATTACCATGCCACAGTTAGGGCAGTTCTTGGTAAGACCAAGATGCATCTAAAGCATTGAATGCACTATCTGTTTTATCCCCTATGAGTGAAGGATAGAGTGGAATTGCATGAGAAAGGAAGTGATGCAAGGAGACATCTGAGGTTATATAAGAAGAATTGTAAAATGAGAAAAAGGGGGGAATTCTATAGTTTTAGACTTTCTAGAGTTTTTGACCAGTAATATCATTTGCTCTTGTCTCAATTTTCTTGAGTTGTAAAGTTGATGTAACTGTGCATGTTTCTGTGACTTTTATGTGGCTAAATGAATTAAGAAGATTTAAACTCCATGCCTTGGTTGGTGTTATCTGTGTCATTTGTAAAGCAGTCTATACTGCAGATTTTTTGGAGTTGTGATTAGGAATGTCATTTGCTTTTGTCTCATTTTCTTGAGTTAGAAGGTTTACATAACTGTACGTGACTTCTACACCTCTTATGTGATTGGAAGATTCTATTTAGAAGATTGAACACTATGCCTTTGTTGACATTCTCTATATCTCAGTAAAATAATCCCTTGTTATGAGCCTCTGTTTCTGTTATTTCAATCTTTTACATTGATCATGCACTTGTCTGCTCTTAAATGTAATTGAATCCTATAATAGTTTCACTATGCTCAGGTTAGGATTAGGATTACACTCAGGTGCATCACCATAGTTAGGTTTGATTCCTGCATTTGTGTTTTTGTTTAATCTTTTATCCCTTTTCCCCCAACACTTGACACAAAAGAAGAGACCAGCTTCTCTAAAACCTAGAGGTTGTTTCAAGTTGCATTGTCCCACAGCTTGAAAATTCCCATTGTTGATTGATTAAGATCAAGCACAATTTTTGTCATCAACAGACACTTCTCTCAAAATTTTCCAATATTCTTTGAAAGATCTACCACTTCCAAATCTACATGGTGAATCTTAGTTTTGTCTAGTAGTAATAGTATTTCACTTTGTAGTAGTAAAATGCTTCAATTTTTTTAGTTTCTTATCCATTTTTAAAAAATCTATTGAATGAATAAATGTTAAATTTATTGGATGGGATCTTGAGTCGTTAGATTATCTTGGACCCAATGGCATGGTTTATTTTAAGACTAAGGTGGACATCTCAAGCCATCCAATCCAACCAAGATCATCAACATCATTAATTTTTGGAGAAGACACTAACATTAGTAAGGAAAAATGCCTCATGGTGTAAGATCAATCCATAAATAATGCTTTTCTAGTTAAATCAAACCTTCGATATGGGTTTTCTAGCTATCTTATCTCATTTTGGAAATCCAAATCCTATTTTTAAAAGAGAATATCATTTTGGGTGCTACTCTTAGATCTTTTGATTTGTCTAAGATTGAGGGGATAGTTTTTTCAAAATTAAGTAGAAATAAGTGCCCCACACCATTAGATTAAGGCTCTTGGAAGTGATCTCAGGCTATTTAATTTCCAAGGCCAAGTAACTAAGAGCCAAATAGAGTAGAGCAAAAGGAAGTCAAAGAATTAAGCATGTGCTCCAAAGGATGATTTCCATTAACTCAACAAGATTTTTTGGTACTGTTAGAGATTTCATAAAATTTTCTTCTGAGCTTAATCTTCCCTATGTAAGTGGTAACTAGAGTAATTGCAATGGGACAACCATGTTGTAATTTTAAGGTAGGTAGTTGAACCTTAGAACTAAGAATTGATAGAAAGGTGTGGGAAACCATATTCAATCCATTTAGTTACATTAAAGGATATGATCCTAGATAGGAAGGCCATGTGATGAATTTCAATGAAGGTATACACACTAGTTTATGATTTGAAGGCCATTATATTTATAGGAGATGTTTTGAAGTTTTGGATGGAAATGTGTGCAAGTTGAAGTTATTTCTTTCTTGATAGTTGTTAAGACTTATTGATATTTTATTTTACCTCTTATATAAATTGTATTGAATCAATTTGTTCAAAGGGTTTATTCCTTGGATAATAAAAAACCATGTCTTCTTTTATTATATTATATAAACCTTAGCAATTTATTTGTGTAAAAATTATCCAAAACCCTTTAAATTAAATGATAAACTATTTGTGTGTTCTTTATTGCAATTGATGGAATTTATTATGGTTAGAAATTGTCTACCTCAGAGATATATCTTGGTTATTTGACTTCATTTCCATATTCGAGTTGGATCTCACCCCTTATTTCATTAAATTATTTTTTTCTCAATTTCCACTCTTTTGTGATTGAAGTTCTTTGTATTTATACAAATAATATATTAATTCTATCATTTATGGTATATCAAAATTTTATTTATTTATTTTTTCTCCCTTTTAAAATATGTTTTCATTTATATATTAAATTAGTACATAAATATTTTTCTTAAAGGTTTATCTACAAGAATTAATTCTATGCTAATAAAAATTCCCATGTTGTGGCTAGTATGTTGAAAAGTTTGTATCAGAACAATCAAACCACTAATAGTACTTTAGTTATGTTACAATGAGAACCCATTTGATGGATATTAAATGGATATTGGGATCTTTTCAATCTATGAGCTATCATATCTTAAGAGTTTCAATGAGTTATAAAAATGTCTACTATCTAGAATACACCAAGGGATAACATACTTCACATGAATAAGTATGAAGGTATAATTTATTTAGATCAACTTGATTGCATATATGAATAATGAGGGGGAATATGTGCATGTAGAATTAATATATTTGAATAAGATCTATCATGTTTCATTGGATTTGAAGTTACACTAAGGAGGATGTATGACATAGTTGAATATGTGATCAAAGGAAATGTTACCATTTTAGTCCGATGAGAATCCACATTTAAGACCATCATTACTTTGTCTTATAGTATATAAAAGGGAGGAGTAATGTTAAAATTATTCAAATATATAAATGAAGATATTAACAAGTAGGTTGAGGAGGCACATATTAGAGGGTAATCATTTCAGTGGGAATGTATGCTATTTTATTTATACTTGAATAGGTAGGCATCTGAGAAGGTTAGGTATTTGAGAAAATGAAGGAGATAAATGAATGAGTAGAGAAGTATGCCACATATGTTTAAATGGAATAAATGAAACCTAGAAGAAAAAAAATGTTAGAATTGGTTGAACAATGTGAACCAAACATTATTTTTGAAATAAAAATACAAAAGAAGCTAGTAGAAGCATAAAAAGGATATGCTTTCTTTTGCATAATGGATTATTACACTTTAGTGAATATTAAGGAACATGATGTTAAGGAAAGCTTTATAATTAAGTTTCCTTATGAAGTTTCTATGCATTACTTGGGGAGAGCAATAATGAGAATAGATAGAATCTAGTGTGCAATGATGAAGGAAGATGAGGTGGACAAGTAGAGGGTCTACCTAAGAAAAAATACCTCATTTCTAATAAAATTTTCACAAATGATGCTGAGAGATATAAAACATTAGCAATTAAAGTTAGATCTTGAGTAGTAAATTGTGGTCATTAAAGTAAAGTATTATTTGATGCATTTATTGAATCTGTTATATGTTAGACCCAAGTGGGTGGACAAAGCATGAGAATGATAGAAACTTGGAAAGATTTACATATAATAAATTTAGATAAACTAGAGAAATAATCAAATGGATCTAATGGGAAAGGAATAAATTGGAAATATGACATGAAATACACTAAAGAAATAAATATTAGTGAGGAAGCTAAAGGATTTGAATATGAGTTTGAGGAATAAGAGAAGAGTGAGTAAAGTATGGCTCTTAATGATACTAATAAAAATACACCCAAGGATAATGAAAGTTTCATGAGAATGACCCATTTTAATATGGTACTAAAAATGTCTTTGGGATCATATGAATGTCCATTAGGATGGAATGCATTACTATCTCTAGGAGAAGGTCTAGGAAGCCATCTCATAATCTCATCAAAGGGTAATATGTTGATGGAAATCACAAGCGTTAGTATGTGATGGAGGAGGATTATTCTAAAATGCAATTTTTGATATGTGTTGGGAGTGAGTAACTTCATTGGAGCTTCTTGGCATAATTTCATGGGTGTTTATATTTTATCCATAACTATCTATGACACCATTATCAGTATCATGCTTATTCTTAGGTCTCATCAAAATTAGATTACCTTGCTTAGTTTGAGATGTAGCAAATTAGCTTAGGATATGGTCATGTAATTTAAATTTTTCTAAGAATTCATCCAAGGATTATAGAGTGAAGGACATAACAATGTATTATAATCTAGTTTACATTAAGGTAGTGAAGAGGTGGAGGAGGTTATCTTCTGTCATATTTGGATCAACATTTTTAGCTAAGAATTTCCAATGTTTGATGAAATATTGGGTACAATCTCATGTTTTGATTGTTTACAACTAATTAAATTATCTAAAATATTTTTCTATAAGTAATTGGATACATAAAATCTTCAACCAATGTATTAACTAGGTTTTCTAAGTTAGTATTAGAGATGGACCTAAGTTTATTGTATCATTCTAAAGCATCACTGATAATGGTTTTGATTAGTATCTTGGTATAATTAAAGGTGTTAAGTTTAATAAATATTTATATATATTATCAAATTTACTCAAATGTATAACGGGATCAGTTGATATATTATAGGAGATCATAAGAATATACACTAATGTAAATGTTAGAAATTTGAGGGACTAAGAGTTCATTTTTAAGGTGCTTTATGACATTGTTAAGAAACAAAGTTTGTGGAATGAGGTCAACAAGATAATCTATGAGGTGGTGTAGGGGATTTTGATTTCTCATTCCACAAAAAATCCATTGAGGTTTATATCTTGTTGTCCTGATTTGGTTGTGAAATTATGTTATTTAATATTTATTATAAGCTTTCATGGTATACATTTAGTTCTTATAAGATTACTTGGTTGAGATAGGATGTAATATTGGAAGTAGTGGCTTGAGGGGCCTATTGAGATCTAATATATGTGGAATTAATTTAATTTTAATGTGATCACTTCTGTTAGGATCATGTAAAGAAATACCCACCATCTGATTGACTAAAATAGGCATGGTGGATGAATAAGGAAAAAAAGAAGTCAAAAGCTAGCTTGCCTCAAGTCCCATGGAAAAATTATTAGTGAGATAATAAGGATATTCCACATAAGGTTCCATCATGATGTGATAGATAAATACAAATTCCTTTCCCCTATCCTTAGGTTACTCTTAGATAAATATTCTCATTTTGGATATATATACTCTAGGTCACACTCCTCTTCACCCTCAAGTTTAAGATGTTTGAGTAGTTAGGATTTCCAAGGGTTATTAAGATTCTTATATGGATCATAGCATTTGGATTTGGTAGAATCCATATTAAACTAGTGAGTAGGCTGATCTTGATAAATATAAAAATTATAAGGCACAAGGTTTAAATCCTTATGGGTATTGGTTAACTCTATAGCATTAAGATTGTTGGCATAAAATCTTTGATAATTCTAGTTGGTTTTATCTTAAGACTGATTTAAAATATAATGCATCTTGAGTTTTAGTTGATTAAAAAGGAAACTAGAAATATATTATATCTATTCATCTAAAATATATGGGTTAGATACAAAACTATGTTGGGCTAGTTGATAATATGGTGGAAGTAAAGAACTATATTAGGTTGGTTGATAGAATTAGTTAAATATGAAAAATTATATCAAGTTTACTAATACAATTATGGAAATAAATAGGTTTATTTTTTTGGTTGATATAGTTGGGATAATAATATTTAGAAAGATGTATGGTGATAGCAAAGATAAAAATAAGTAAAAATTAAAAAAGTGAAAAATTATCCAACCAATGATGGGATACGATTCAGTTTACATTGAATCAAATGTATGTACATGATAGGATGACTAATGTAAATATACTATTTCTTTCTATATACTAGGATATAAATAACAAATCATAAAATAGATTTTGTGTATACTTTTATGGTATAGTGACAATGTTTGAGGTGGACGTAGATCTAGTATAATGTAATCCATACTCAATGTCAATGGCATATATTTCCAAAGCCTATGACTAAAATATGGGGTATGCTCCTATCTAGTTCTAAAGATAAATCAATGATGCAGTAATGGTAACAAAGGTGTATCACTAATATAATAAAGAAACATATGCAAGTAACAAAAAAAAGAAGGTAACATAGATCTAAGATAGTTGTAAGAAATAAACTAAAAATAGGAAAATGGGGAAATGCTCAGCCCTAATTTGTATATGTAGCCTAAGGTGGTAATGAAAAACCTAGAAGCCTTATAGAAATACCAACATATTCCATATAAGGATAAACTATAGAATGACAATAAGATGCATGATACTAAAAAAATAATCAAACTAGATTTATCTACTTAGTAAATACATGAAATAAAATAAGGATAAAGACACTTTCATTTGGATTGACTCATCAATTCATAAATAAACCCCTTGGATCTAGTGGCACTTTGTAAGAGATATTATGTGATGAAGACCTTAAATGGAAATATGAAGACTTAGGTTTAGCTTGGGGCTCTAAAGACTAAGAGGACCTCCTCAGTTCTAGTTTTCCTATAGAGATTCAAAGATTTTGACAAGACTTGACCTATAATAATAATAATTTAACTGATAAATGTTCATTTTAATATTGAAAGTAATAAATGTGAGTGAAATAAGAGAATATGAGAGTTGTGTATATCGGGAATGATAAATATGACCCATGTGTGTGTGTGTGTGTGTGTAAACCAATAAATAACTATGAAATATAAATTAGTCATATCAATCAATATGATATGGTTGGTAAGATAGAGACTTTAAAATTATATCATTAAGGCTCATATAATATAGAGAAAGACTTGTATTAAATATACTATATTATCCAAGCTGATACAACAAGATTATAGGGTGGCTAGAAAAAAATATTAGAAATTAGATGGAGAGGGAATAAATCAAGAGACTCATGGGATATAAAACTAATAATAATGAAGGCATGACATAGTAGTGTAAAATCATATCTTGAAAAGTACAATGAGTTAATCACACCCCATTCTTGATGCACTCATTAGGATGTGCATTCAGGGAGTAGATCATGATCGAGGATTATTTTAGATAGGTTCAAATGCATGAATAAATTATCTATGTGTAGTTATGAAATAAAACATGATATATAAAAATTAATTACTCAACAATGAAAAAATTGTAATAATAGAATTAACATCATGAGCCATAAAATCTATAAGAAGGTACGCTATATAGGTGAAAGATAAACATATCCTCATATCCTCATGAATGTGGGATTATATTTAATAATGACTTAAAATACAACTAAGAAAGATAAAAAAAATATATGTAGGGAAAAAACATTAAATGAAATAAAAACTTACACTAACACCCCCTTTATGCGTAGTTTAGGTGGGTAGTGAAATTAGGTCCTAACACAACCACATGATGAGGTACCTGAGTACAATAAAATACCCCCTAGAGGAGGACATTAGAGCTTCCTAAACCCTAAGAAGAGATCATAGATTAAGATATTTGCTCTCACTAAAGGGTTTGGTGAATATATTAACGATATATTCTATTATCTATATATAGCAGAGATCAATACATTGATCATGGATGATCTATATAATGAAATGCATGTGAATCTTGATATGCTTGGTCTATTAATGGAGAATTATATTCCTACAAATATGGATTGAGCTGAATGGTTGTCACAGAAGATGAATGTTGGTTATCAAACCTAGATGCCAAACTTAGTGAGAATCCCTTGAATCCAAATAGTCTTAGTGGTAGCATTAATATCTCCTTTGTATTCTACCTCTATAGAAGATAAATTAATAACATTTTATTTCCTACATGAACAACTAATTAGACTTGAACAGAAGGAGATACTATATCCAAAAGAAGACTTACAATTTTGAATATCACTAGTCTAAAATGAATCTATATAACCAATCAAGTTAACATCAATGCCTACTCCATAGTGAATCTTGAAACTATGAGTTCTCTAAATTTAGTGGAGAATAGACTTAATTGATTTCCATTTTATCTCATGTGGTTTCTACATAAATATAGAGACCATGCCCACTACATATGAAATATCAGGTCTAGTGTGGATAAGGTAGATGAGACTACCAATAAGTTGTTGATATAAAGTAACATCAACCAAATGAGATGGATAATCAGCCCATATATTCACACTAGATAGAAATGGATTTGGAGTTGGATTAATATACCTCATTGTAAACCATACAAAATAATATATAGCATATTTGGATTGTGCAATAGTGATATCGAATTTAGGCTGAAAATTTTCAATCATGTGGAAGTAATGCAATAATCCCAAGTCCATAATTGAGAACCTAGTAGACAAAGTAGTTTTGAATACTTTAACTATGGATGAATAATTCCCTATTATCAATAGGTCATCCATATAGATAACCAAAATGAAAAATGAATAATCCTACTATAAGATGTAGACATTTAGATTAGAATAGCCTCTAGTGAACCTATATAAAAGAAGATAAGATTCCATATTGGCATACAAAGTTTGAGGAGCTTGTTTGAGTACCATAGATATATTTCTATATTTCAAAAACTAAGGAAGAATCTTCAAAAAATCCTTGTGATTACTCCATGTAAATTTCTTATTTATGTCCATCATGAAAAAAGGCACTCTTCACATACATCTAATGAATATTATAGTGATGTGTTGTCAAAATAGTGTAAGTGAGTTAGATTGAATTCATTTTGACAACTAGGGTAAATATCTAGGTATAGATAATATAGGTAACTGATAAAAACACTTGTCTACCAAACTTGATTTGAACTTATATATGGACCCATTTGCTATAAATTTTGTTCTATAGATCTAATTACATTAAACAAGTTTTCTTCCCTTAGGAAGAGGGACCAACTCCTAAGTGTTACTCCTTATCAAGGAACCATACTCATCTTCCATAGCAATATACCATTAAAGAGTGATTAATGACTCATGAAATGATTATGGATTAGAAGAAGATGTAATGAAATCATGTGTGGCATTCTTGAATTGGGAATGTGTTTGCATGGTGTTTGATGGATATCCAACCCATTGGCCATCACTTTAAAGTGTTTGTATATACCAAAGAGGATAAATTCTTAGAGAGTCAATATGAGATTCCTCATCCTCTTAAGATATATTTGGATAAGGATTAGGTCAATTCATATCACTGCTTTCATCATTATAACTAGAATCATAATCTAGATCATTAGGAATAGGCTCAAGGAGATCTAAATTAATAGAATTGTCATAAAATCCTAGTGCATTCAAGGAAGAGTGAGAGGTGTTGAGTGTGGAGTCTGAACGACCCTATTGAATATGAAAAAATCATGAGTGGTGGGATGCATAAACATATATACCTATACACCCTCAGGATATCTAAGGAATATACAAGGTGGACTCTGTGGTTTCATTGCTATACATTTTTTCTTCAAAATGTAGGCTATAATAGGGGATTCAAAAAATCATAAGTTCTTCATTATGGGTTTATGATTTATCCATGCTTCAAAAAGAGTGACTTACTTGAAGGTTTTATGAGGAATTTACTTCTAGATATAAAAAGTATATTTGATGGTCTCAACATCATATTGAGGTGCAAGAGACTAGAAGTATAGCATATAGTTGGCCATTTCTTTCAAGGACATATTATTATGCTCCACAATGTAAATGTATGTTATAGTTCAATCTCGTATGAACTTTATAATCATTCATAATAGTTACTAACATACTCACCACCATTATTGATGCACAAAATCTTGATGTCTTTAGCTCAATGTTTTTCTACAAGTATCTTGAAGTCCTAAAAATTATCAAAGATTTTAGATTTCTACTTAATAAAGTACACCCAAGTATACCTCAAAAATTCATCAATAAAAGTAATCTTGTATTTATTTATATTTATTGAAGTTGATAGAAATCATCTATTAATGTCATTGTGAGCTATATCCAATATCTGTATATCTGTCCATAATTTGCCTTTATCATATTTATCTTCTAGATTCTTACCAAGTAGACAACCTTGATAAAACATTATAAGAATGAACATGTTACAACCCTAAAACCATGTCATGATGATTAAGTTGTGATAGATAGTGATAATTAATATAATTAAATCACTCATTACATAATTTACTCACCCCATCTGAATGAGTGAGCAGTGTGTTAAAGGGTTGATTAGGAACAAAATTTGAGAAAGTGTACAGTCATGATTGGTGATTTGATTTTCCAAATGTAATAATGAAGTCACTATATACTTCCCTAATAACCACTAAATTAGGTGAGAAAACAAATCACTTTCCCAAAATAATTTCAGTGATATGATAAAAAGAAAGGAGATTGGTGGATAAAGAGGGAACATATAGAATATCATGAAATGTTCCACCATTCACTTCAATAGATCATCGCCCACTAAGTTTAGTAGAAGTATGATTACCAAATAATATGGAAGGAATAGAACAAGGTCCCAAGCATGAGAACCTATCCTATGATGAATCCATGTGGTGTGAGGCACCATTGTCAATTACCCATTTGGAAGGTTTAGACATAACTACAAGTGCTTTGAGTTTATTTTTGCCTCTTATATTGTCTTTGTCCTTAAAAAAATCTTAATTAATTTTTACTAGGTGAATAAAAAAATGATATTTTTCTTCTTGATTATATTTTTTAGTTCATCAATATGATTCTTCATGTACTTGGTTTTATTATAACTATATTTCTTATAGTATGCACATGTGAGTCACTCTTTCCTAGGTTTTCCAGTTTAAAAGGCCTCTTTTGATGCTTTCAAAAAAGCATTAAATTTATGACTCTTTCTTTACTCTGGGTAATTTTTATTATGTTTATTCTCCTTGTTGAGATAAGCCTTCATTTTTTTATGACTCATAACTAAGGCATGTGATTTAGATGAATTCAATGTATCCATTTGATTCAGCTTGTCTTTCTCCCATGTTAAGTTAGAAATAAAGTCATCTAAGGATGACATTGTCCATGTATCTCCAAGGGCATGCTTGGTGATGTAGAAGGTAAAAACTAGGATAAAATAGACTAAATTCAATTTTGAAAGGATGAAAAGCATAAAATGATCATCCTTTTTATCAATACTACATAGTTTCAAATATAACTTGAGTGATTTGAATTTTGTGAAGAATTCCATCAAAGTTTCCTAGACTCAAGCTAATGATCTCATTCTCTAACTCATGAATTCTCATTATGTCAATCTTCCTAATGAGTGTTTCCAATCTGATCCACACTTGATTAGGAGTAGTTGCAGATTCAATATGAAAGAAAAATTTAGGAGACATAGACAAACATAATATACCATAGGCTTCATCACTTTTATTAAAATATTTGACATTCTCTACACATGGCGTCAATTATATTTTTGTACCTATAGTGATCTAGTGTAAGCCTTTACTCCTCAATACCATTTAAAAAAAATTGAAATCATGATAGTTTAACAGTGTAAGAGGCAGAACTTGAGACCAATCCAATACAGTAACTAGGTATGTGTTGAATTGACTAGTGCCAATAAGAAAATGATGTGAAAGACACTTAATATGTAAAGGTTCAATTTCACAAAGCATGATAATGTCACCAATGTGTAGAGGCCCAAAAAATTACATTTTTAAAAATAATGATGCCTAAAAAAGAGTGGTTGGCTAAAAGTTATGACAGTTTGAAAATTTATCACTTGTAAAAATAATTCTTCACTTTGTATAAACTTGGGTGTGTAAAATTTTGGTTCAACTTTTATTTTGAAAAGTTAAGCCCCTTAGGGTTTCTTGTGAGCAAGGGATAATTTGCCATGTGAACAAGAAGCTATAGGTTATGGTTTCTAAATTCCACCAAATACCCACTAAGGATCTCTAAAAATACAAGAAAAACCTAGAAATGATTTTTCTTTGAAGACCCTAGATGGTACAAAGATTAAAAAAATCAATGAAAAAGTATTGAAACCCTTTAAAATTGTCTAAATCAAATTTTATGAAATTATGTCATGTTTACAATTGATCCTTGGGTTTTTACACCTTTCCAATTTGATGGGACTAACAATTTTATATGAAAACCTATGAGATGAAATATGGGAAGTGAGACACACTTTTTTCTTATTCTTTTTCTGAATCTAGATCAATAGAGGATCTCAAAAGAAGAGTAAAAATGTAAAATGGTGAATCTTCAATATTCTAGGTCAAATAATGATAGGTATGTGACATGCAAGCTAAGACTTAAGATTTCACAAGAAGAACAATGACATTCAACTACCAGAAAAACTATGATACCATTTTGGAATGGGCCATAGTCGAGGATCGGTATAGATAGGATTGAATTCACTAAAAAGTTATGTGTGTAATAGTGAAATCAAACATGAGCTAGGAAAACTAATTAATCAAAAATTAAAAGATTTAAATAATAGTATGAACATCATTAGTCATATAAGCTATAAAAATATATTTTCTATAAGTGAAAGATAAACATGTTCTCATATTCATATGAGTGTGGTATCTCTCACAATGACTTAAAAGACAGCTAAACAAGCTAAATAAACATATGTATGGAAAAACCATTAAATGAAATTAGTGATTTTTTTTCACATGTAAAGTGAACAAATAGGTAAAAGATTTTTACCTGCCCATTTTTATATATATCAAAAAAATTTACCTTATATGGAAAATTATCCAAATGTATTTTCATTTTTATTGTAGTAGAGTTGGTCATATACACATGTAAAATGATAAAGATTAAAAATAACAAATAAATACATATGTAATGATTTTAAATTTTTTTATTAGAAAGTCATTCTTTAAATCTTATTAGTGTAATAAACCATAAGTAAAGAAGTTCCACCATGTTGCTTTAGTACCTACCATTTGTAATGATTTAATGCTCAGCTTCACTACATAAGAAATCCAAAACTCATGTCAAAAACTATTACCTCCCAAGAAAAAATATAGAATCAAGGGTTTTATTTTTTCAAGTATTATTATAGAGACAAGAATATAAAGTATATATCTTGAAGAACCCTGGAAAATTTTTTAGAGCCCAACATAAATTGAATCAAAGAATCAATTATGCTAAACAAAGTAACCATGTGCCTCACCAATTTTCTTGGATGAGAGAGAATCACTTGAAAGAGAGAATGTTTAAAATAAATTAAAATTAAAATCCAATTAAACCCCCTATTTCAAAATCTCACAAAAAAATCCTACTCAAAAATTATGTATACTATAATTCTACCATTCTAAATGCTTATAAATTCATTTATTTAGGATATGTAGTGGCATGTAGAACATGGCTATATGTAATAAAATGTTTATAAGGTTAAAAAAGTAGATTCTTAAGCACCTATCATACATGTTGATAAGTTTGACCCTATGCCTACAAAACACATTTACGTGGCTAAGTAATGTTCCCAAAACCTCTTTTAGCTATAAATTTGTATACATTTTACCAACAATTCTCACTATAATTTGCCATTGCCTTCACATGGAGACATGGAGTTCATTAGGCCACAATAAAAAAATTAGTCACCACCCTATTATAAAAATAAATTATTTATAAATTAAGAGAAATATAAACAATCTCAAGCCTATCACTAAAATACAAACAAAAATTTAATTTATTTTCTTCTTAAAAAAAAAGTATTAAAAAACTACTTGCATAATTAAAATAAGAATTACATAGTGACATTGAGTTAAAGGAAGCTAAAAATATGTCTTAGGTTTGCAATGGGTGAAATGTTGTCATTTAGGTAATATGTCGATGGACATCATAAGCATTAGTATGTGATGGAGGAGGATTATTCTGAAATGAAATTCCTGATATGTGTTGGGAGTGAGTCCCTTCATTGTAGCTTCTTGGCATAATGTCATGGCTGTTTATATTATATCCATAACTATTTATGACACCATTATCAGTATCATGCTTATTCTTAGGTCTCATCAAAATTTGATTTTCCTTGTTTAGTTTGAGAAGTAGCGAATTAGTTTAGGAGATGGTCATGTAATTTAACTTTGTCTAAGGATTCATCCAAGGATTATAGAGTGAAGGACATAACACTATATTATGATCTAGTATACAATAAGTTAGTGAAGAGTTGGAAGAGGATATCTTCCATCATATTTGGCTCAACATTTTTAGCTAAGAATTTCCAATGTTTGATGAAATATTGGGTACAGTCTCATGTTTTCATTATTTACAACTGATTAAATTATCCAAATTATTTTTTTGTACGTCATTGGATCCAAAAACTCTTCAACCAATGTATTAACAAGGATTTCTAGGTTACTATAAGAGATAGACCTAATTTTATTATATCATTCTAAAACATCACTGATAATGGTTTTGATTAGTATCTTGGTATAATAAAAGGTGTTAGGTTTAATAAATCCTTATATATATTATCAAAGGTATTCAAATGCATAATGGGATCAGTTGATAAATTATAGGGGATCATAGGAATATATACTTATGTAAATGTCAAAAATTTGATGGACTAAGAGTTTATTTTTAATATTCTTTATGACATTGTTAAGAAACAAAGTTCATAGAATGAGGTTAACAAGAAAATCTATGAGGTGGTGCAAGGTATTTTTATTTGTCATTCCACACTAAACCCATTGAGGTTTAGATTTATTTGTTCTAATTTGGTTTTGCAATTTCAAAATTTAAGATTTATCATAAATTTTCATGGTATACATTTAGTTCTTATAAGATTACTTGGCTGAGATAGGGTGTACTATTGAAATTAGAGGCTTGAGTGACCTATTGAGATCTAATAGATGTGGCATTAATTTCAATTTTGATGTGATCACTCTAGGTAGGATCACTTAAGGAAATATACACCATTTTATTTATTAGAATAGGCATGGTGGATGAATAAGGAAAAAAGGATGTCAAAAATTAACTTGCCTTGAGTCTTATGGAAAAAACATTATTGAGTAAATGAGGATATTCCACATAAGGTTCCATCATGATGTGATATATAAATACAAAGTCCTTTCCCCTATGATCAGGTTACTCTTGGATAAATATTCTCATTTTGGATATATACTCTAGGTCACACTCCTCTTCATCCTCAAGTTCAAGGTGTTTGAGTAGATAGGATTTCCAAGGGTTCTTATGATTTTTATATGGATCATAACATTTGGATATAGTAGAATCCATTTTAAAATAGTGAATAGGGTGATCTTGATAAATATAAAAATTATAAGGCATACATTTTTAATGTTTATGGGTGTTTATTTAATCTATAGCATTAAGATTGCTGGCATAAAATCTTTGATAATTCTAGTTGGTTTTATCTTAAGATTGATTTAAAATATATTGCATCTTGAGTTTTAGTTGATTAAAAAGGACACTAGAAATATATTATATCTAGTCATCTAAAATATAAGGGTTAGATAGAAAAATATATTGGGCTAGTTGATAATATGGTGGAAACAAAGAACTATATCAAGATGGTCGGTAGAATTAGGTAAATATGAAAAATTATACTAGGTTCACTGATATAATTATGGAAATAAATAGGTTTATCAGTTTGGTTGATATAGTTGGGATAATAATCTTCATCAAGATGTATGATGATGGAAAAGATAAAAATAAGTAAAAATTAAAAATGTCAAAAATGATCTAGCCAATGATGGGATAAGATTCATTTCACATTGAATCAAATGCATGTGTAGGATAGGATGACCAATGTAGTGATCCTATTTATTTCTATATACTAGGTTACAAATAAAAGATCATAGCATAGAGTCCGTGTATACTTTTATGGTATAGCGAAAATGCATGAGGTGGGCGTAGATATAGTATAGGGTAATCCGCACTGAATATCAAGGGCATAGGTTCCCAAAGCTTATGACTAAAATATGGGGTATGATCCTATCTAGTCTTCAAGATAAATCGATGATGTAGTTATCTTAACAAAGGTATATCACTAATATAATAAGGAAATCATATGCAAGTAACTAAAAAATAAAGGTAATGTAGATCTAAGATAGTTGTAAGTAATAAACTAAAAAGAGGTAAATGATGAAATGGTCAGCCCTAATTTGTATGTGTAGCCTAAGGTGGTAGTGGACAACCTAGAAGTATTAGAACCATAAAAAAATATTACATATAAGGAGAAATTATGGAATGAGAATAAGATGCATGCTACTATAATAACAATCAAATTAGATCTATCTACTTAGTAAATACATGAAATAGTTTAAGGATAAAGACATTTTCCTTTTTATTGACTCATTAGCACATAAATACACCCCTTGGCTCTAGTGGAACTTTGTAAGAGATATTGTATGATGAATAACTTAAATGGAAATATGAAGACCTAGGTTTAGCTTTGGACACTAAAGACCAAGTGTACCTCCTCAATTCTAGTTTTCCTATAGAGATTCAAAGATTTTGACAAGACTTAAACTATAATAATAATAATAATAATAATAATAATAATAATAATAATAATAATAATAATAATAATAATAATAATAATAATAATAATAATAATAATAATAATAATAATAATAATTTAACTGATAAATGTTTGTTTCAATATTTAAAGGAATAAATGTGAATGAAATAAAAGAATATGAGAGTTGTGTATGTTGGGAATTATAAATATGACCCGTGTGTGTGTGTGTGTGTGTGTGTGTGTGTGTAAAACAATAAATAACTATGAACTTTGAATTGGTCATATCAATTAATATTATATGGTTGGTAAGATAGAGATAATATTTAAAATTATATCATTAAGGCCCATATAATATAGGGAAAGACATGTATTAAATATACTATATTAGCTAGGCTGATACAATAGGAATATAGGGTGGCTAGAAAAAATTATTAAAAAATAGATGGAGAGGGAATAAAGAAAGAGACTCATTGGATGTCACATTGATAATAATGAAGACATGACATAGTAGTGTAAAAGCATAATTAAAAAATAGATCGAGAGGGAATAAAGAAAGAGACTCATGGGATGTCACATTGATAATAATGAAGGCATGACATAGTAGTGTTAAAGCATATCTTGAAAAGTACAATGAGTTAATCACACCCCATTCTTGATGCACTCATTAGGATGTACACTCAGGGAGTGGACCATGATCGAGGATTGTTTTGGATAGGATAAAATAAATGAATAAATCACTTGTGTGTGGTTATGAAATCAAAGATGATATAGAAAAAGTAATTACTCAACAATCAAAAAATTATAATAATAGCATTAACATCATTAGCCATAAAATCTATAAGAAGGTACATTATATATTTTAAAGATAAAAATATCCTCACATCCTCATGAATGTGGGATTATATTTCATAATGACCTAAAATACACCTAAGAGGGCTTCTAAAACATATGTAATAAACAAAATTTAATGGAAAAAAAATTTACATTAATACCCCCTTTAAGCGTAGTTTAGGTGTGTAGTGGAGTTGGGTCCCAACACAACTGCATGATGAGTTATCCAAGTACATTAAAATACCCCCTTGAGGAGTAAATTATAGCTTTATAAACACCAATAAGAGATCGTAAATTAATATATTTAATCTCACTAAAAGGTTTGGTCAATATATTAACAATTTAATCTATTGTCTGTATGTAGCAGAGATCAATACATCAATCATGGATGAGCTCTATAGCGAAATGCATGTGAATCTTTATATGTTTGGTCTATTGATGGAGAATTGGATTCCTAAAAATATTGAGATAAATGGTTATCATAAAAGATAAATGTTGGTTATCTAAACTAGATTCCAAACTTAGTGAGAATTCATAGAATTCAAATAGTCTCAGTTGTAGCATTAATATCTCCTTTGTATTCTACCTCTATAGAATATAGATTAATAAAATTTTATTTCTTACTTGACCAAGTAATTAGACCTAAAATGAAGGAGAATCTATATCTAGAAGAAGACTTATGATTCTAAATATCACCAGTCTAATCTGAATGTATATAACCAATCAAGTCAACATCAATGCCTACTCCATAGTCAATCTTAAAATTATGAGTTCTCTAAATTTAGTGGAGAATATACTTAATTGCATTCTAGTGTAGCTAATGTGGTTTTTACATAAATTTAGAGACCATGATCATTGTATATGAAATATCTGGTCTAGTGTGCACAAGGTAGATGAGATTGCCAACAAGTTGTTGATATGAAGTATCATCAACCAAATGAGATGGATAATTAGCCTTAATATTCCCACTAGATAGAAAAGGATATGGAGATAGCTTACTATCAGCCATGCTAAACCATATAAAAATATATATAGCATACTTGGATTGTGTAATAGTGATATCAGATTTAGGCTAAAATTTTTCAATCTCGAGGAAGTAATACAATAATCCCAAGTCCATAATTGAGAACGTAGTAGACAAATTAGTTTTTACTACTATAATGATGGATGAAGAATTCCCTATTATCAATAGGTAATCCATATAGAGAACCAAAAAGAACAATGAATAATCCTATTATAAGATGTAGACATTCATATTAGAATAACATCTAATGAACCTAAATAAAAGAAGATAAGATTCCATCTTGGCATACAAAGCTTGAGGAGCTTGTATGAGACCATAGATATATTTCTAAAGTTTACAAACTAAGGAAGAATCTTCAAAAATTCCTTGAGATTACTCCATGTAAATTTCCTCTTTGATTTCATCGCGAAAAAGGCACTCTTCACATTCATTTGATGAAAATTATAGTGATGTGTTATTGAAATATTGAGAGTGAGTTATATTGAGTTCAATTTGATAACTAGGGAAGATATCTAGGTATAGATAATGTCAATTAACTGATAAAAATGCTTTTCTACCAACCATGATTCAAACTTATCTATGGACCCATCTGCTTCAAATTTTGTTTGATAGATCCACTTACATTGAATAAGTTTTCTTCCCTTAGGAAGAGGGACCAAATCCTAAGTGTTACTCCATAGAAAAGAACCATACTCTTCTTGCATAGAAATATTCCACTCAGGAGTACCTAATTCCTCATGAAATGATTATGGATTAGAGGAAGATATAATGAAAGTATGCAGGGCATTCTAGAATTGGGAATGTGTTTACATGGTATCTAATTGACATCCAACCCATTGGCTAGTACTTTATAGTGTTTGTCTATCCCAAAGAGGATCAATGCTTAGAGAGTTAAGAGGAGATTATTCATCCTCTTAAGATATTTTTGGAGAAGGATCAGGTGAGTCCCCATCACTTCTCTCATCATAAAAACTATAATAATAATAATCTAGATCACTAGGAAAAGGCTTAGGGAGATTTGTATTAATAGAATTGTCATAAAATCCTAGTGTGTTCAATTAAGAGTGAGAGGTGTTGAGTGTGGAGTCTAAAGGATCCTATTGACATTGAACAAATCACAAGTGGTGTGCTGCATAAGCATATATCCTTATACACCCTCAAGATATCCAAGGAAGATGCATGGCTGACTCTATGGTTTCATTGCTTTACATTTATTTTTCAAAATGTAGGCCATAATAGGGGATTAAAAAATCATTCGTGCTTCATTATGGCTTTCTAACCGATCCATGCTTCAAAAGGAGTGACTCCCTTCAATGTTTTATGAGGAATTTAGTTATGTATATAATAAACATAGTTGATGGCCTCAACATAATATTGATGTGCAAGATACTTGAATTATAGCATATAGCTGACCATTTATTTAAAGGACCTATTACTATGCTCTACAATAGTATTATGTTGAGGATTATATGTAAATATATGTTGTATTTCAATCCCTTATGAACTATATAATTATTCATAATAATTACTGACATACTCACCACCAGTATTGATGCATAAAATCTTGATGTCTTTACCTCAATGTTTTTCTACAAGTGCCTTGAAGTCCTAAAAATTATAAAATATCTCAGATTTATACTTAATAAAGTATACCCAAGTATACCTAAAACATTCATTAATGAAATTAAACATGTATTTATCTATAATGATTGAAGGTGATAGAAATGGTCTAGTAATGTCATTGTGAGCTATATCTAATATATGTGTATCTGTCCACAATTTGCCTTTATCATATTTATCCTCTGGATTCTTACCAAGTACACAACCTTGACAAAACTCTAGAAAAATGAACATGTGACAACCCTAAAACCATGTCATGATGACAATGTTGTGATATATAGTGATAGTTAATATAATTAAATCAGTGATGCCATAATTTACTCACCTCATTTGAATGATTGAGTAGTTCATTAAAGTGTTGATTAGGAGCAAAATGTGAGAAAGTATACAATCATGATTGGTGATTTGATTTTCCAAATGTAACAATGGAGTCACTATCTACTTCCTGAATAACCATTAAATTAGGTGTGAACTTAACTCTCTTTCCCAAAATAATGTGAGTGATATGATAAACAAATAATAAATTGGTAGATAAAGAGGGAACATATAGAATATCATGAAATGTTCCACCATTCACTTCAATAGATCCTCTCCCACTAAGTTTAGTAGAAGTATCATTATCCAATAATATGGAAGGCATAGAACAAGGTCCCAAGGATGAGAACATGTCTTCTGATGAAGCTATGTGGTGTGAGGTACCATAGTCAATTACCCATATGGAAGGTTTAGACATAGCTAGAACAAGTGGTTTGCCCTTATTTTTGCCTCTTATATTGTCTTTGGCCTTAAGAAACTCTTATATTGATAAAGTCTGATTAGTTGAATCAATTAAAAAAAATTGTTCTTCTCAATTATATTTTTTAGTTGATGATTATGATCCTTCACACACTTGTTTTCGTCATGCCTATATTTCTTATAACAAGCACTAGTGAGTCACTCTTTCCCAAATTTTCCATCTAAAAACGACTCTCTTGATGATTTCAACACAACATTAGATTTTTGATTCTTTATCTATTCTAGGCCTTTCTTATTATGTTTCTTCTCCTTGTTGAGAGAAACCTTCATTCTCTCATGACTCATAATTAAGGCATGTAATTTAGATGAATTCAATGTACCCATTTGATTCATCTTGTCTTTCTCCCATTTTAAGTTAACAACAAAGTCATCTAAGGATAACATGGTCCATGTATCTCCAAAGGCATTCTTGGTGGTGTGGAAGGTAAAAACTAAGATAAAACAGACTAAAACAAATTTATAAATGATGAAAAATAGAAATTGATCATCCTTTTTATCAATACTGCATAGTTTCAAATATTACTTGAGTGATTTGACTTTTATGAAGAAGTCCATCAAAGTTTCCTTGACTCAAGCTAATGATCTCATTCTCTAACTCATGAGCTCTCATTATGTCATTCTTCCTAAAGAGTCTCTCCAATCTGATCCAAACTTAATTAGGAGTAGTTGCAAATTCAATATGAAAGAGAAATTTAGGAGACATAGACAAGCATAGTATACCATAGGCTTCATCACTTCTATTAAACTACTTCATCTTCTCTGCATATGGCATCAGTTTTATTTTTGTGCCTATAGTGATGTATTGTATGCCTTTACTCCTCAATGACATTTTTTTAAATTTTCACTCATGATAGTTTAATAGTGTAAGAGGTGAGACTTGAGACTGATCCAATACAATAACTAGGTATGTGTTGAATTGACTAGTGCCAAAAAAAAAATGATGTGAAAGACCCTTACAATGTAAAGGTTCAATTTCATAAGGCATTATAATGTCACCAATGCATAGAGGCCAAAAAAACTTGCATTTTTAAAAATAACGATGCTTGAAAAAGAGTTGTTGGCTAAAAGTTATGATGGTTTGAAAATTTATCACTTATTAAAATAATTCTCCACTTTGCATAAACTTGGGTGTGCAAAAGTTTGGTTCAAATTTTATGTGGAAAAGTTAATCCCCTTTGGGTTGCTTGTGAGTAAGGGATAATTTCCAATGTGATCAAGAAGCTATAGGTTATGGTTTATAAAATCCACCAAAGACCCACTAAGGATCTGCAAAAATACAAGAAAAACCCAGAAATGATTTTGCTTTGAAGACCCTAGATGGTATGAATATGAAGAAAATGAATGAAAAAGTATTGAAACCCTTTAAAATGGTCCAAATAAAATTTTATGAATTTAGGTCATGTTTATAGTTGATCCTTGGGTTTTGACACCTTTTGAATTTGATGGGACTAACAATTTTATATGAAAACCTATGGGATGAAATATGACAAGTAAGATGCACTTTTTTTCTTGTTTTTTTTGGGAATCTGGATCAATAGAGGATCTAAAAAGAAAAGTGAAAATGGAAAATGGTGAATCTTCAATATGCTAGGTCAATGAATGATAGATATGTGACATGCAAGCTAAGACTGGTGATTTTGCAAGAATAATGACATTCAACTTCTAGAAAAACTATGATACCATTTTGGAGTGGGCAATAATCGAGTATTAGTATAGATAGGATCAAAGGTATAAAAAAATTATGTGTGTAATAGTGAAATTGAACATAAGCTAAGAAATGTAATTAACCAGAATTTAAAAGATATAAATAATAGTATGAACATCATTAATCATAAAAGCTATAAAAATATATATTGTATAAGTGAAAGATAAACATGTCCTCATATTCTCATGAGTGTGGTATGTTTCAAAATGACATAAAAAAAACCTATAAAAGAAAAAAAAGCATATGTATGGAAAAACCATTAAATGAAATAAAAACCTGCACTAACAGAGCACATCCCATGTAAAATGACAAAGATTAAAAATAAAAAATTGATACAGATGTAATGTTTTTTAAAATATTGATTAGAAATTCATTCTTGAAATCTTATAACCATAATAAACCATAAGTAAACAAGTGCCACCATGTGTATTTAGTACCTACCATTAGTAAATGACTTAATGCTCAACTTCACTACATAGGAAATACAAAACTATTGTCTAAAATTACTACCTCCTAAGAAAAATATAGAATCTAGCAAAGAGTTTTATTTTTCATGTATTATTGTAGATATAAGAATAGAAAGTATCTATCTTGAAGAATCCTAGAAATTTTTTCAGAGCCCAACTTAAAATGAATCAAAGAAATAATTATTATAAACAGTGTAACCATGTGCATCACCTATTTTTTGGGATGAAAGAGAATCACTTGTAGGAGAGAATGTTTTAATGGAAAATAAAATTACAATCCAATTAAACTCCATTTATTCCATTCTCATAAAAAAATCCTATTTAAAAATTATGTATACTACAATATTATCTTTTTGAATGCTTATAAGTTCATTTATTTAGGATATGCAGTGGCATGTTGAACATGGATATATCTAATAAAATGTTTACAAGCCTAAAATAGTAGAGTCTTAAGCACCTATCATACATATTGATAGGTGTAACCCTATGACTACAAACCATATTTTCATTGTTAAGTAATGTCCCCAAAACCTCTCTTAGCTAGAAATTTGTATACATTTTACCAACAAATCTCACTATAATTTGCCATTCCCTTGATGTGGAGACATGGAGTTCATTTCGCCAAAATAAAAAAATTGGTCTCCTCCCTATTATAAATATAAATTATTTAGAAATTAAGAGAAATATAAACAATCTCAAGCCCATCATTAAAATACAAACAAAATTTTAATTTATTTTCTTCTTAAAAAATAAGTACCCAAAAAATATTTGCATAATTAAAAAAAGAATTGCATAGTGACATTGAGTTCAAGGAAGCTAGAAATATGTCTTAGGTTTGCAATGAGTGAAATTATTTCATTTAGGTAATATGTTTATGGACATCATAAGTGTTAGTATGTGATGGAGGAGGAATATTATGAAATGGAATTCTTGATATGTGTTGGGAGTGAGTCACTTCATTTTATCTTCTTGGCATAATGTCATGGATGTTTATATTATATCCATAACTATCTATGACACCATTATTAGTGTCATGCTTATTCTTAGGTCTCATCAAAATTTTATTTTCCTTGCTTATTTTGATAAGTAGATAATTAGCTTAGGAGATGGTCATGTAATATAAATTTTTCTAAGGATTCATCCAAGGATTATAGAGTGAAGGACATAACACTATACTATGATCTAGTATATAGTAAGGTAGTGAAGAGTTAAAAGAGGTTATCTTTCATCATATTTGGCTCAACATTTTTAGCTAAGAATTTCCAATGTTTGATTAAATATTGGGTATAGTCTCATGTTTTCATTGTTTACAACTAATTAAATTAACCAAATTATTATTTTTAAGTCATTAGATTTAGAAACTATTTAACCAATGTATTAACTAGGATTTCTACGTTAGTATTAGAGATAGACCTAAGATTATTGTATCATTTTAAAACATCACTGATAATGGTGTTGATTAGTATCTTGGCATAATTAAAGGTGTTAGGTTTAATAAATCCTTATATAAATTATCAAAGGTATGCAACTACATAATAAGATCAGTTGACTCATTATAGGAGATCATAGGAATATATACTAAGTTAAATGTCAAAATTTTGAGGGACTAAGAGTTAATTTTTAAGGTTCTTTATGACATTACTAAGAAACAAATTTTGTGGAATGATTTTAACAAGAGAATCTATGAGGTGCTGCAGGGGATTTTTGTTTGTCATTCCACACTAAACCCATTGAGGTTTAGATTTATTTGTCCTAATTTGTTTGTGAAATTTCAGCATTTAAGATTTATGATAAACTTTCATGGTATAAATTCAGTTATTGTAAGATTACTTGGCTGAGATAGAGTGTACTATTAGAAGTAGAGGCTTGAGTGGCCTATTAAGATCCAATAGATGTGGCATTAATTTTAATTTTGATGTGATCACTCTGGGTAGGATCACTTAAGGAAATATACAACGTTTTATTTATTAGAATAGGCATGGTGGATGAATAAGGAAAAAATGAAGTTAAAAATTAACATGCCTTGAGTCCTATGGAAAATCAATTAGTGAGTGAATGAGGATATTCCACATAAGGTTCCATCATGATGTGATATATAAATACAATGTCATTTCCCCTATGCTTAGGTTACTATTGGATAAATATTATCTTTTTGGATATATACTCTAGGTCACACTCCTCTTCATCCTCACATTTAAGGTGTTTGAGTAGATAGGATTTCCAAGGGTTCTTAAGAATTTTATATGGATCATAGCATTTGAATATAGTAGTATCCATTTTAAGCTAGTGAATAGTGTGATCTTGATAAATATAAAAATTTCATGGCATAATTTTTGAGTCCTTATGGGTATTGGTTTAATTTATAGCAATAAGATTATTGGCATAAAATCTTTGATAATTCTAGTTGGTTTTTTCTTAAGATTGATTTAATATATATTGCATCTTGAGATTAGTTGATAAAAAATGACACTAGAAATATATTATATCTAGTCATATAAAATATATGGGTTAGATACAAAACTATATTGGGCTAGTTGATAATATGGTGGAAGTAATAAAGTATATCAAGTTGGTTGATAGAATTAGGTAAATACGTAAAATTGTACTAGGTTTACCGATACAATCATGGAAATAAATAGGTTTATTGGTTTGGTTGATATAGCTAGAATAATAATCTTCACCAGGATGTATGATGATGGAAAAGATAAAAATAAGTAAAAATAAAAAATGTGAAAAATGATCCAGCCAATGATGGGATAAGATTCATTTCACATTGAGTAGAATGCATGTGCAAGCTAGGATGACCAATGTAATGATCCTATTTATTTCTATATACTAGGATACAAATAAAATATCATAACATAGAGTCTGTGCATACTTTTATGTTATAGTGACAATGATTGAAGGGGATGTATATATAGTATAGGGTAATCCATACTGAATATCAAAGGCATATGTTTCCAAAGCCTATGACTAAAATATGGGGTATGGTTCTATCTAGTTTTCAAGATAAATCGATGATGTAGTAATGGTAATAAAGGTGTATCACTAATATAATAAGGAAACCATAAGCAAGTAACTAAAAAATAAAAGTAACGTAGATCTAAGATAGTTGTAAGCAATAAAATAAAAAGAGGTAAATGGTGAAATGGTCAGCCCTAATTTGTGTGTGTAGCCTAAGGTGGTAATGGAAAACCTAGAAGCCTTATAACCATTCCAATATATTCCATATAAGGAAAGACTATGAAATGACAATAAGATGCATGCTACTATAATAATAATCATATTAGATCTATCTACTTATTAAATACATGAAATAAAATTAGGATAAATACATTTTACTTTGGATTGACTCATAAACACATAAATACACCCCTTGGCTCTAGTGGCACTTTATAATATATATTGTATGATGAAGACCTTAATTGGAAAGATGAAGACCTATGTTTAGCTTGGGACTCTAAAGGCCAATTGTACCTCCTCAATTCTAGTTTCCTAAAGAGTTTCAAATATTTTGACAAGAGTTAAATTATAATAATAATAATTTAATTGATAAATGTTCATTTTAATATTTAAAGGAATAAATGTGAGTACAATAATATAACATGAGAGTTCTGTATGTTGAGAATTATAAATGTGACCGGTGTGTGTGTGTGTGTGTGTGTGTGTGTGTGTGTGTGTGTGTGTGTGTGTGTGTGTGTGTGTGTGTGTGTGTGTGTGTGTGTGTGTGTGTGTGTGTGTGTGTGTGTGTGTGTGTGTGTGTGTGTGTGTGTGTGTGTGTGTGTGTGTGTGTGTGTGTGTGTGTGTGTGTGTGTGTGTGTGTGTGTGTGTGTGTGCGTGTGTGTGCGCGTGTGTGCGCGTGTGTGTGTGTGTAAACTAGTAAATAACTATGAACTCTAAATTTGTATTATCAATCAATATGATATGGTTGGGAAGATAGAGAAAATATTTAAAATTATATCATTAAGGCTAATATAATATAGGGAAAGACATGTATTAAATATACTGTATCAGCCAAGCTGATACAATAGGAGTATAGGGTGTCTAGAACAAATTGTTAGAAATTAGATGGAGTGGGAATAAAGAAAGAGAATTATGGGATGTCACACTAATAATAATGAAGGCATGACATAGTACTATGAAATAATATCTTGAAAAGTAAAATGAGTCAATCATACCCTATTCTTGATGCACTCGTTAGGATGTGCACTGAGGGAGTTGGCTATGATTGGGGATTTTTAAGATAGGATCAAATGCATAAATAAATTTCCTATGTGTAGTTATGAAATCAAACATGAGATAAAAAAAGTAATTACTGAACAATCAAAAAATTGTAATAGTAGCATTAACATCATCAACCATAAAATCTATAGGAAGGTATGTTATATAGGATAAAGATAAGCATATCCCATCATCCTCATGAATGTGGGATCATCTTTCATAATTACCTAAAAGACACCTAAGTAAGCTAACAAAATATATACTAGGAAAAAACATTAAATGAAATAAAAACTTACACTAATACCCCCTTTAAGTGTAGTTTAGGTGGGTAGTGGAGCTGGGTCCCAACACAACCGCATGATGAGGTGCCCAAGTACAATAAAATACCCCATAGAGGAGGAAATTAGAGATTTAAAAACCCCAAGAAGAGATTGTAAGTTAAGATATTTACTCTAACTAAAGGGTTTGGTGAATATATTAACAATCTATTCTATTATTTGTGTATAACAAAGATTAATACATTGATCATGGATGAGCTCTATAATGAAATGCATGTGAATCTTGATATGCTTGGTCTATTGATGGAGAATTGGATTCCTAAAAATATGGATTGAACTATATGCTTGTCACAGAAGATGAATGTTGGTTATCAAATCTAGATGCCAAACTTAGTGAGTATCGCTTGAATCCAAATAGTCTCAGTGGTAGCATTAATATTTCCTTTGTATTCTACCTCTATAGAAGATAAATTAATAGCACTTTATTTCTTACTTGAAAAACTAATTATACCTAAAATGAGGGAGATACTATATCCAAAATAAGACTTACAATTATGAATATCACTAGTCTAATATGAATCTATATACCCAATCAAGTTAACATCAATGCATACTCCATAGTGAATCTTGAAACTATGACTTCTTTGAATTTAGTGGAGATAGACTTAATTGCTTTCTAGTGTATCTCATGTGGTTTCTACATAAATCTAGAGACCATGTCCATTACATATGAAATATTAGGTCTAGTGTGCATACAGTAGATGAGACTACCAATAAGTTGTTGATACAAAGTAGCATCAACCAAATGAGATGGATAATCAACCTCAATATTCACACTAGATAGAAATGGATTTGGGGAAGGCTTACTATCAGCCATTGTAAACCATATATATATATATATAGTCAAAACTACTTTGTCTATTAGGTTCTTAATTATGAACTTGGGATTATTGCATTACTTCCATGGGATTGAAAAATTTCAGCCTAAATCTGATGTCACTTTTGCACAATCCAAATATGCATATATATATATATATATATATATATATGCATATTTGGATTTTGCAAAAGTGATATCAGATTTAGGCTGAAATTTTTCAATCCCATGGAAGTAATGCAATAATATATATATATATATATATATATATATATATATATATATATATATATATATATATATATATATATATGCATATTTGGATTTTGCAAAAGTGATATCAGATTTAGGCTGAAATTTTTCAATCCCATGGAAGTAATGCAATAATCCCAAGTTCATAATTAGGAACCTAATAGACAAAGTAGTTTTGACTATTATAACGATGGATGAGGAATTCCGTATTATCAATAGGTCATCCATATAGAGAACCAAAATGAAAAAATAAAAATCCTACTATAAGATGTAGACATTCATATTAGAATAGCCTTTAGTGAACCCAAACAAAAGAAAATAAGATTCCATATTGGCATACAAAGCTCAAGGAACTTTTTGAGTACCATAGATAGATTTCTATATTTTAAAAACAAAGGAAGAATCTTCAACAAATCCTTTCGATTACTCCATGTAAATTTCTTATTTGAGTCCATCATGAAAAAAGACACTCTTCACATACATCTGATGTATATTATAGTGATGTGTTGTTAAAATAGTGTGAGTGAGTTGGATTGAGTTCATTTTGACATCTAGGGTAAATATCTAGGTGTAAATGATACAAGTAACTGATAAAAACACTTTTCTACCAAATGTGATTTGAACTTATCTATGGACCCATCTAATAAAAATTTTGTTTTATAGATCTAATTACATTGAACAAGTTTTCTTCCCTTAGGCAGAGGGACCAACTCCTAAGTGTTACTCCTTATCAAGGAACCATACTTGTCTTCCATAGAAATAGCCATTAAAGAGTGCTTAATGCCTCATGAAATGATTATGGATCAGAATAAGATGTAATGAAATCATGTGTGGCATTCTTGAATTGGGAATGTGTTTTCATGGTGTCTGATGGATATCCAACCCATTGGCCATCACTTTACAGTGTTTGTATATCCCAAAGAGGATCAATTTTTAGAGAGTAAAGATGAGATTCCTCATCCTCTTAAGATATATTTGGATAAGTATTAGGTTAGTTCATATCACTGATCTCATCATTATAACTAGAATAATAATCTAGATCATTAGGAATAGGATTAAGGAGATCTGAATTAATAGAATTGTCATAAAATCCTAGTGCATTCAAAGAGGAGTGAGAGGTGTTAAGTGTGGATTCTGAAGGACCCTATTAACTATGAAAAACTCATGAGAGGTTGGATGCACAAGCATTTATACTTATAAACCCTTAGGATATCGAAGGGAGTTACAAGGATGACTCTGTGGTTTCATTGTTATACATTTCTTATTTAAAATGTAGGCTATAATAGGTGATTCAAAAAATCATAAGTTCTTCATTATGGGTTTTTGATCAATCCATGCTTCAAAAAGAGTGACTCTCTTCAAGGTTTTATGATGAATTTAGTTCTAGATATAACAAGTATAGTTGATGATCTCAACATCATCTTGAGGTGTAAGAGACTTGAAGTATAGCATACAGTTAGCCATTTTTTTCAAGGACCTAATATTGTGCTCTACAATGTAAATGTATGTTGTAGTTCAGTCCATTATGAAATATATAATTTTTCATAATAGTTACTAACATACTCAACACCATCATTGATGCATAAAATCTTGATGTCTTTACCTCAATGTTTTTCTACAAGTGCCTTGAAGTCCTAAACATTATCAAAGATTTTAGCTTTCTACTTAATAAAGTACACCCAAGTACACCTCAAAAATTCATCAATGAAAGTAATCATGTAGTTAGTTATATTGATTAAATTTGATAGAAATGGTCTATTAATGTCATTGTGAGCTGTATCCAATATCTATATATCTATCCACAATTTGCCTTTATCATATTTATCCTCTAGATTATTACCAAGTACACAACTTTGATAAAACATTAGAAAAATGAACATGAGACAACCCTAAAACCATGTCATGATGACTAAGTTTTGATAAATAGTTATAAATAATATGATATAATCACTCATTCCATAATTTACTCATCCCATTTGAATGATTGAGTAGTGCGTTGAAGGGTTGGTTAAGATAAAAATGTGAGAAAGTATACAATCATGATTAGTGATTTGATTTTCCAAATGTAACAATGGAGTCACTATATACTTCCCTAATAACCATTGAATTAGGTTTGAAAACAAATCACTTTCTCAAAATAATTTCAGTGATATGATAAAAAGAAAGGAGTTTGGTGGATAAAGAGGGAACATATAGAATATCATGAAATGTTCCACCATTCACTTCAATAGATCATCGCCCACTAAGTTTAGTAGAAGTATGATGACCAAATAATATGGAAGAAATAGAACAAGGCCCCAAGGATGAGAACCTATCCTATGATGAATCCATGTGGTGCGAGGCACCACAGTCAATTACCCATTTGGAAGGTTTAGACATAACTACAACAAGTGATTTACCTTTATTTTTGCCTCTTATATTGTCTTTATCCTTAGAAAAATCTTATGCTGATTAATTTTGACTGGTTGAATAAAAAATGATATTTTTCTTCTTGATTATATTTTTTAGTTGATCAATATGATTCTTCATGCACTTGGTTTTATTATACCTATATTTCTTATAGTATGCACATGTGAGTTACTCTTTCCTAGGTTTTCCAGTTTACTCTTTTGATGCTTTCAAAAAAGCATTAAATTTATGACTCTTTCTTTACTCTGGGTAATTATTATTATGTTTATTCTCCTTGTTGAGATAATCCTTCATTTTTTCATGACTCATAACTAAGGCATGTTATTTAGATGAATTCAATGTATCCATTTGATTCAGTTTGTCTTTCTCCCATGTTAAGTTAGCAACAAAGTCATCTAAGGATGACATTGTCCATGTATCTCCAAGGGAATGCTTGGTGATGTAGAAGGTAAAAACTAGGATAAAATAGACTAAAGTCAATTTGGAAAGGATGAAAAGCATAAAATGATCATCCTTTTTATCAATACTGCATAGTTTCAAATATAACTTGAGTGATTTGAATTTTGTGAAGAATTCCATCAAATTTTCCTAGACTCAAGCTAATGATCTCATTCTCTAACTCATGAATTCTCATTATGTCAATATTCCTAAAGAGTGTTTCCAATTTGATCCACACTTGATTAGGAGTAGTTGCAGATTTAATATGAAAGAAAAATTTAGGAGACATAGACAAACATAATATACCATAGGCTTCATCAATTTTATTAAACTATTTCACATTCTCTACACATGGAATCAATTATATTTTTGTACCTATATTGATCTAGTGTAAGCCTTTACTCCTCAATGCCATTAAAAAATTGCTCTCATGATAGTTTAACAGTGTAAGAGGCATAACTTGAGACTGATCCAATACAGTAACTAGGTATGTGTTGAATTGACTAGTGCCAATAAGAAAATGATGTGAAAGACACTTAATATGTAAAGGTTAAATTTCACAAAGCTTGATAATTGTCACCAATGTGTAGAGGCCCAAAAAATTACACTTTTAAAAATAATGATGCCTAAAAAAGAGTGGTTGGCTAAAAGTTATGACAGTTTGAAAATTTATCACTTGTAAAAATAATTCTTCACTTTGTATAAACTTGGGTGTGTAAAATTTTGGTTTAACTTTTATTTGGAAAAGTTAAGCCCCTTAGGGTTGCTTGTGAGAAAGGGATAATTTACCATGTGATCAAGAAGCTATAGGTTATGGTTTCTAAATTCCACCAAATACCCACTAAGGATCTCTAAAAATACAAGAAAAACCTAGAAATGATTTTTCTTTGAAGACCCTAGATGGTACAAAGATTAAAAAAATCAATGAAAAAGTATTAAAACCCTTTAAAATTGTCTAAATAAAATTTTATGAAATTATGTCATGTTTACAGTTGATCCTTGGGTTTTGACACCTTTCAAATTTGATGGGACTAACAATTTTATATGAAAACCTATGAGATGAAATATGGGAAGTAAGACACATTTTTCTTATTCTTTTTCAGAATATAGATCAATAGAGGATCTCAAAAGAAGAGTAAAAATGTAAAATGGTGAATCTTCAATATGCTAGGTCAAATAATGATAGGTATGTGACATGCAAGCTAAGACTTAAGATTTCACAAGAAGAACAATGACATTCAACTACCAGAAAAACTATGATACCATTTTGGAATGGGCCATAGTCGAGGATCAGTATAGATAGGATTAAATTCACTAAAAAGTTATGTGTGTAATAGTGAAATCAAACATGAGCTAGGAAAACTAATTAATCAAAAATTAAAAGATTTAAATAATAGTATGAACATCATTAGTCATATAAGCTATAAAAATATATTTTCTATAAGTGAAAGATAAACATGTTCTCATATTCTTATGAGTGTGGTATCTCTCACAATGACTTAAAAGACACCTAAACAAGCTAAATAAACATATGTATGGAAAAACCATTAAATGAAATTAGTGATTTTTTTTCACATGTAAAGTGAACAAATAGGTAAAAGTTTTTTACCTGCCCATTTTTATATATATCAAAAAAATTTACCTTATATGGAAAATTATCCAAATGTATTTTCATATTTATTGTAGAAGAGTTGGTCATATACACATGTAAAATGATATAGATTAAAAATAACAAATAAATACATATGTAATGATTTTAAATTTTTTTATTAGAAAGTCATTCTTTAAATCTTATTAGTGTAATAAACCATAAGTAAAGAAGTTCCACCATGTTGCTTTAGTACCTACCATTTGTAATGATTTAATGCTCAGCTTCACTACATAAGAAATCCAAAACTCATGTCAAAAACTATTACCTCCCAAGAAAAAATATAGAATCAAGGGTTTTATTTTTTCAAGTATTATTATAGAGACAAGAATATAAAGTATATATCTTGAAGAACCCTGGAAAATTTTTTAGAGCCCAACTTAAATTGAATCAAAGAAATAATTATGCTAAACAAAGTAACCATGTGCGTCACCAATTTTCTTGGATGAGAGAGAATCACTTGAAATAGAGAATGTTTAAAAAAAAAAATTAAAATCCAATTAAACACGCTATTTGAAAATCTCACAAAAAAATCCTACTAAAAAATTATGTATACTATAATTCTACCATTCTGAATGCTTATAAATTCATTTATTTAGGATACGTAGTGGCATGTAGAACATGGCTATATGTAATAAAATGTTTACAAGGCTAAAAAATTAGATTCTTAAGCACCTATCATACATGTTGATAAGTTTGACCCTATGCCTACAAAACACATTTACATGGCTATGTAATGTCCCCAAAACCTCTTTAGCTATAAATTTGTATACGTTTTACCAACAACTCTCACTATAATTTGCCATTGCCTTCACATGGAGACATGGAGTTCATTTGGCCACAGTAAAACAATTAGTCGCCACCCTATTATAAATATAAATAATTTATAAATTAAGATAAATATAAACAATCTCAAGCCTATCACTAAAATACAAACAAAATTTTAATTTATTTTCTTCTTAAAAAATAAGTATTAAAAAACTGCTTGCATAATTAAAATAAGAATTACATAGTGACATTGAGTTAAAGGAAGCTAAAAATATGTCTTAGTTTTGCAATGGGTGAAATGTTGTCATTTAGGTAATATGTTTATGGACATCATAAGCGTTAGTATGTGATGGAGGAGGATTATTCTGAAATGAAATTCTTGATATGTGTTGGGAGTGAGTCACTTCATTGTAGCTTCTTGGCATAATGTCATGGCTGTTTATATTATATCCATAACTATTTATGACACCATTATCATTATCATGCTTATTCTTAGGTCTCATCAAAATTTGATTTTCCTTGCTTAGTTTGAGAAGTAGCGAATTAGTTTAGGAGATGGTCATGTAATTTAACTTTGTCTAAAGATTCATCCAAGGATTATAGAGTGAAGGACATAACACTGTATTATGATCTAGTATACAATAAGTTAGTGAAGAGTTGGAAGAGGATATCTTCCATCATATTTGGCTCAACATGTTTAGCTAAGAATTTCCAATGTTTGATGAAATATTGGGTACAGTCTCATGTTTTCATTATTTATAACTGATTAAATTATCTAAATTATTTTTTTGTACGTCATTGGATCCAAAAACTCTTCAACCAATGTATTAACAAGGATTTCTATGTTAGTATCAGAGATAGACCTAATTTTATTATATCATTTTAAAACATCACTGATAATGGTTTTGGTTAGTATCTTGGTATAATTAAAGGTGTTAGGTTTAATAAATCCTTACATATATATTATCAAAGGTATTCAAATGCATAATGGGATCAGTTGATAAATTATAGGAGATCATAGGAATATACACTAATGTATATGTCAAAAATTTGAGGGACTAAGAGTTCATTCTTAACATCCTTTATGACATTGTTAAGAAACAAAGTTCATGGAATGAGGTTAACAAGAAAATCTATGAGGTGGTGCAAGGTATTTTTATTTGTCATTCCACACTAAATCCATTGAGGTTTAGATTTATTTGTTCTAATTTGGTTGTGAAATTTCAGCATTTAAGATTTATCATAAACTTTTGTGGTATACATTTAGTTCTTGTAAGATTACTTGGCTGAGATAGGGTGTATTATTGAAATTAGAGGCTTGAGTGGCCTATTGAGATCTAATAGATGTGGAATTAATTTTAATTTTGATGTGATCAATCTAGGTAGGATCACTTAAGGAAATATCCACCATTTTTTAAATTAGAATAGGCATGGTGGATGAATAAGGAAAAAAGGAAGTCAAAAATTAACTTGCCTTGAGTCTTATGGAAAAAACATTATTGAGTGAATGAAGATATTCCACATAAGGTTCCATCATGATGTGATATATAAATACAAAGTCATTTCCCCTATGATCAGGTTACTCTTGAATAAATATTCTCATTTTGGATATATACTCTAGGTCACACTCCTCTTCATCCTCAAGTTCAAGGTGTTTGAGTAGATAGGATTTCCAAGGGTTCTTATGATTTTTATATGGATCATAGAATTTGGATATAGTAGAATCCATTTTAAAATAGTGAATAGGGTGATCTTGATAAATATAATAATTTTAAGGCATACATTTTAAATCCTTATGGGTATTTGTTTAATCTATAGCATTAAGATTGTTGGCATAAAATCTTTGATAATTCTAGTTGGTTTTATCTTAAGATTGATTTAAAATATATTGCATCTTGAGTTTTAGTTGATTAAAAAGGACACTAAAAATATATTATATCTAGTCATCTAAAATATAAGGGTTAGATACAAAACTATATTGGGCTAGTTGATAATATGGTGGAAACAAAGAACTATATCAAGTTGGTCGATAGAATTAGGTAAATATGAAAAATTATACTTGGTTCACTGATATAATTATGGAAATAAATAGGTTTATCAGTTTGGTTGATATAGTTGGGATAATAATCTTCATCAAGATGTATGATGATGGAAAAGATAAAAATAAGTAAAAATTAAAAATGTCAAAAATGATCTAGCCAATGATGGGATAAGATTCATTTCACATTGAATCAAATGCATGTGTAAGATAGGATGACCAATGTAATGATCCTATTTATTTCTATATACTAGGTTACAAATAAAAGATCATAGCATAGAGTCCGTGTATACTTTTATGGTATAGTGAAAATGCATGAGGTGGGTGTAGATATGGTATAGGTTAATCCATACTGAATATCAAGGGCATAGGTTCCCAAAGCTTATGACTAAAATATGGGGTATGATTCTATCTAGTTTTTAAGATAAATTGATGATGTAGTTATGGTAACAAAGGTATATCACTAATATAATAAGGAAACCATATGCAAGTAACTAAAAAATAAAGGTAATGTAGATCTAAGATAGTTGTAAGTAATAAATTAAAAAGAGGTAAATGATGAAATGGTCAGCCCTAATTTGTATGTGTAGCCTAAGGTGGTAATGGAAAACCTAGAAGTATTATAACCATAAAAAAATATTACATATAAGGAGAAATTATGGAATGAGAATAAGATGCATGCTATTATAGTAACAATCAAATTAGATCTATCTACTTAGTAAATACATGAAGTAGTTTAAGGATAAAGACATTTTCCTTTGTATTGACTCATTAGCACATAAATACACCCCTTGGCTCTAGTGGAACTTTGTAAGAGATATTATATGATGAATAACTTAAATGGAAATATGATGACCTAGGTTTAACTTGGGACTCTAAAGAGCAAGTCTACCTCCTCAATTCTAGTTTTCCTATAGAGATTCAAATATTTTGACAAGACTTGACCTATAATAATAATAATAATAATAATAATAATAATAATAATAATAATAATAATAATAATAATAATAATAATAATTTAACTGATAATTGTTTATTTTAATATTTAAAGGAATAAATGTGAGTGAAATAAAATAATATGAGAGTTGTGTATGTTGGGAATTATAAATATGACCCGTGTGTGTGTGTGTGTGTGTGTGTGTGTGTGTGTGTGTGTGTGTGTGTGTGTGTGTGTGTGTGTGTGTGTGTGTGCGTGTGTGTGTGTGTGTGTGTGTGTGTGTGTGTGTGTGTGTGTAAACCAATAAATATCTATGAACTTTGAATTGTTCATATCAATCAATATTATATGGTTGGTAAGATATAGATAATATTTAAAATTATATCATTAAGGCCCATATAATATAGGGAAAGACATGTATTAAATATACTACATTAGTTAGGCTGATACAATAGGAATATAGGGTGGCTAGAAAAAATTATTAAAAAATAGATGGAGAGGGAATAAAGAAAGAGACTCATGGGATGTCACATTGATAATAATGAAGATGTGACATAGTAGTGTAAAATCATAATTAAAAAATAGATGGAGATGGAATAAAGAAAGAGACTCATGGGATGTCACATTGATAATAATGAAGGCATGACATAGTAGTGTAAAAGCATATCTTGAAAATTACAATGAGTTAATCACACCCCATTCTTGATGCACTAATTAGGATGTACACTCAGGGAGTGGGACATGATCGAGGATTGTTTTGGATAGGATCAAATGCATGAATAAATCACTTGTGTGTGGTTATGAAATCAAAGATGATATAGAAAAAGTAATTACTCAACAATCAAAAAATTGTAATAATAGCATTAACATCATTAGCCATAAAATCTATAAGAAGGTACATTATATATTTGAAAGATAAACATATCCTCACATCCTCATGAATGTGGGATTATATTTCATAATGACCTAAAAGACACCTAAGAGGGCTAACAAAATATATGTAATGAAAAAAAATTAATGGAAAAAAAACTTACATTAATACCCCCTTTAAGCGTAGTTTAGGTGTGTAGTGGAGTTGGGTCCCAACACAACCACATGATGAGTTATCCAAGCACAATAAAATAACCCCTAGAGGAGTAAATCAGAGCTTTCTAAACCCCAATAATAAATTGTAAATTAATATATTTAATCTCACTGAAATGTTTGGTCAATATATTAATAATTTAGTCTATTGTATGTATGTAGCGAAGATCAATACATTAATCATGGATGAGCTCTGTAATGAAATGGATGTGAATATTTATATGCTTGGTTTGTTGATGGAGAATTAGATTCCTACAAATATTGAGCTAAATGGTTATCATAGAAGATAAATGTTGGTTATCTAAACTAGATTCCAAACTTATTGAGAATCCATAGAATTCAAATAGTCTCAGTTGTAGCATTAATATCTCCTTTGTATTCTACCTCTATAGAAGATAGATTAATAAAATTTTATTTCTTACTTGACCATGTAATTAAACCTAAAATGAAGGAGAATCTATAACTAGAAGAAGACTTATGATTCTAAATATCACCAGTCTAATCTGAATGTATATAACCAATCAAGTCAACATCAATGCCTACTCCATAGTCAATCTTAAAATTATGAGTTCTCCAAATTTAGTGTAAAATATACTTAATTACTTTCCATAGTAGCTAATGTGGTTTCTACATAAATTTAGAGACCATGATCATTGTATATGAAATATCTAGTCTAGTGTGTATAAGGTAGATGAGATTGCCAACAAGTTGTTGATATGAAGTATCATCAACCAAATGAGATGGATAATTAGCCTTAATATTCACACTAGATAGAAAAGGATATGAAGCTGGATTACTGTCAGCCATGCTAAACCATATAAAAAAATATATAACATACTTGGATTGTTTAATAGTGATACAGATTTAGGCTAAAAATTTTCAATCTTGAGGAAGTAATGCAATAATCCCAAGTCCATAATTGAAAACCTAGTAGACAAATTAGTTTTTACTAATATAATGATGGATCAAGAATTCCCTATTATCAATAGGTCATCCATATAGAGATCAAAAATGAATAATAAATAATCCTATTATAAGATGTAGACATTCATATTAGAATAACATCTAGTGAACCCAAACAAAATAAGATAAGATTCCATCTTGGCATACAAAGCTCGAGGAGCTTGAATGAGACCATAGATATATTTATAAAGTTTACAAACTAAGGAAGAATCTTCAAAAAATCCTTGACATTACTCCATGTAAATTTCCTCTTTAATTTCATCGTGAGAAAAGGCACTCTTCACATTCAGTTGATGAAAATTATAGTGATTGTTATTGAAATATTGAGAGTGAGTTATATTGAGTTCATTTTGATAACTAGGGTAAATATCTAGGTATAGATAATGTCAATTAATTGATAAAAATAATTTTCTACCAACCATGACTCAAACTTATCTATGGACCCATCTGCTTCAAATTTTGTTCGATATATCAACTTACATTGAATAAGTTTTCTTCCCTTAGGAAGAGGGACCAAATCCTATGTGTTACTCCTTAGCAAAGAACCATACTCTTCTTTCATAGTAATATTCCACTCAGGAGTACCGAATTCCTCATGAAATGATTATGGATCAGAGGAAGATGTAATGAAAGCATGCAGGGCATTCTAGAATTGGGAATGTGTTTACATGGTATCTAATTGACATCCAACCCATTGGCCAGTACTTTATAGTGTTTATCTATCGCAAAGAGGATCTATGCTTAAAGAGTTAAGAGGAGATTCTTCATCCTCTTAAGACATTTTTGGAGAAGGATCAAGTGAGTCCCCATCACTTCTCTCATCATAAAAACTATAATAATAATCTAGATTATTAGGAAAAGGTTCAGGGAGATTTGTATTAATAGAATTGTCATAAAATCCTAGTGTGTTCAATTAAGAGTGAGAGGTGTTGAGTGTGGAGTCTAAAGGATCCTATTGACATTGAACAAATCATGAGTGGTGTGGTGCTTAAGCATATATCCTTATACACCCTCAAGATATCCAAGGAAGATGCATGGCTGACTCTATGGTTTCATTGCTTTACATTTATTTTTCAAAATGTAGGCCATAATAGGGGATTACAAAATCATTCGTGCTTCATTATGGGTTTCTAACAGATCCATGCTTCAAAAAGAGTGACTCCCTTCAATGTTTTATGAGGAATTTAGTTATGTATATAATAAGCATAATTGATGGCCTCAACATAATATTGAGGTGCAAGATACTTGAATTATAGCATATAGTTGACCATTTATTTAAAGGACCTATTATTGTGCTCTACAATAGTATTATGTTGAGGACTATATGTAAATATACATTGTATTTCAATCCCTTATGAACTATATAACTATTCATAATAATTACTGACATACTCACCACCATTATTGATGCATAAAATCTTGATGTCTTTACCTCAATGTTTTTCTACAAGTGCCTTGAAGTCCTAAAAATAATAAGAGATCTCAGATTTCTACTTAATAAAGTATACCCAAGTATACCTAAAACATTCATTAATGAAAGTAAACATGTATTTATAGATAATGATTGAAGGTGATTGAAATGGTCTAGTAATGTCATTGTGAGCTATATCCAATATCTATGTATCTGTCCACAATTTGCCTTTATCATATTTATCCTCTGGATTCTTACCAAGTACACAAAATTGACAAAACTCTAGAAAAATGAACATGTGACAACCCTAAAACCATGTCATGATGACTATGTTGTGATTTATAGTGATAGTTAATATAATTAAATTAGTCATGCCATAATTTACTCACCTCATCCGAATGATTGAGTAGTTCATTAAAGTGTTGATTAGAAGCAAAATGTGAGAAAGTATACAATCATGATTGGTGATTTGATTTTCCAAATGTAACAATGGAGTCACTATCTACTTCTTGAATAACCATTGAATTAGGTGTGAACTCAACTCTCTTTCCCAAAATAATGTGAGTGATATGATAAATAGATAATAAATTGGTGGATAAAGAGGGAACATATATAATATGAATGTTCCACCATTCACTTCAATAGATCCTCTCCCACTAAGTTTAGTAGAAGTATCATTATTCAATAATATGGAAGGCATAGAACAAGGTCCCAAGGATGAGAACATGTCCTATGATGAAGCTATATGGTGTGAGGTACCATAGTCAATTACCTATGTGGAAGGTTTAGACATAGCTAGAACAAGTGGTTTGCCCTTATTTTTGCCTCTTATATTGTCTTTGGCCTTAGGAAACTCTTATATTGATAAAGTCTGATTGGTTGAATCAATTAAAAAAAATTGTTCTTGTCAATTATATTTTTTAGTTGATCAATATGATTCTTCACGCACTTGTTTTCATCATGCCTATATTTCTTATAACAAGCACTAGTGAGTCACTCTTTCCCAAATTTTCCATCTAAAAAGGACTCTCTTGATGATTTCAACACAACATTATATTTTTGAATCTTTATCTATTCTAGGTCTTTCTTATTATGTTTCTTCTCCTTATTGAGAGAAGCCTTCATTCTGTCACGACTCATAATTAAGGCATGAAATTTAGATGAATTCAATGTACCCATTTGATTTATCTTGTCTTTCTCCCATTTTAAGTTAACAACAAAGTCATCTAAGGATGACATGGTCCATGTATCTCCAAAGGCATTCATGCTGGTGTGGAAGGTAAAAACTAAGATAAAATAGACTAAAACCAGTTTATAAATGATGAAAAAAAAATTTGATCATCTTTTTTATCAATACTGCATAGTTTCAAATATAACTTGAGTGATTTGAATTTTATGAAGAAGTCCATCAAAGTTTCCTAGACTCAAGCTAATGATCTCATTCTCTAACTCATGAGCTCTCATTATGTCATTCTTCCTAAAGAGTGTTTCTAATCTGATCCAAAATTAATTAGGAGTAGTTGCAAATTCAATATGAAAGAGAAATTTAGGACACATAGACAAGCATAGTATACCATAGGCTTCATCACTTCTATTAAACTACTTCATCTTCTCTGCTTATGGCATCAATTTTATTTTTGTGTCTATAGTGATGTATTGTAAGCCTTTACTCCTCAATGATTTTTTTTTTAAATTTTCACTCATGATAGTTTAATAGTGTAAGAGGTGAGACTTGAGACTGATGTAGTACAATAACTAGGTACGTGTTGAATTGATTAGTGCCAAAAAGACAATGATGTGAAAGACGCTTACTATGTAAAGGTTCAATTTCACAAGGCATTATAATGTCACCAATGCATAGAGGCCAAAAAAACTTGCATTTTTAAAAATAATGATGCTTAAAAAAGAGTTGTTGGCTGAAAGTTATGACGGTTTGAAAATTTATCACTTATAAAAATAATTCTCCACTTTGCATAAACTTGGGTGTGCAAAAGTTTGGTTCAAATTTTATGTGGAAAAGTTAAGCCCCTTTAGGTTGCTTGTGAGCAAGGGATAATTTACCATGTGATCAAGAAGCTATAGGTTATGGTTTATAAAATCCACCAAAGACCCACTAAGGATCTCCAAAAATACAAGAAAAATCCAGAAATGATTGCTTTGAAGACCCTAGATTGTATGAATATGAAGAAAATGAATGAAAAAGTATTGAAACCCTTTAAAATTGTCCAAATCAACTTTTATGAATTTAGGTCATGTTTATAGTTTATCCTTGGGTTTTGACACCTTTTGAATCTGATGGGACTAACAATTTTATATGAAAACCTATGGGATGAAATATGACAAGTAAGATGCACTTTTTTTCTTGTTTTTTTTGGGAATCTAGATCAATAGAGGATCTAAAAAGAAAAGTAAAAATGGAAAATGGTGAATCTTCAATATGCTAGGTCAATGAATGATAGATATGTGACATGCAACCTAAGACTTGTGATTTTATAAGAACAATGACATTCAACTTCTAGAAAAACTATGATACCATTTTGGAGTGGGCAATAATCGAGTATTAGTATAGATAGGATCAAATGCATGAAAAATCTATGTGAGTAATAGTGAAATCGAACATGATCTAAGAAATGTAATTAACTAGAAATTAAAAGATATAAATAATAGTATGAACATCACTAATCATAAAAGCTATAAAAATATATATTGTATAAGTGAAAGATAAACATGTCCTCATATTCTCATTAGTGTGGTATGTTTCAAAATGACATAAAAGACACCTACAAAAGAAAAACAAACATATGTATGGAAAACCATTAAATGAAATAAAAACCTCCACTAAAAGAGCACACCCCATGTAAAATGACAAAGATTAAAAATAAAAAATTGATACAGATGTAATGTTTTTAAAAATATTGATTAGAAATTCATTCTTGAAATTTTATAATCATAATAAACCATAAGTAAACAAGTGCCACCATGTGGATTTAGTACCTACCATTAGTAAATGACGTAATGCTAAACTTCACTACATAAGAAATACAAAACTATTGTCTAAAATTACTACCTCCCAAGAAAAATATAGAATCTAGCAAAGGGTTTTATTTTTCATGTATTATTGTAGAGATAAGAATAGAAAGTATCTATCTTGAAGAATCCTAGAAATTTTTTCAGAGCCCAACTTAAAATGAATCAAAGAAATAATTATTATAAACAATGTAACCATGTGCATCACCTATTTTTTGGGATGAAAGATAATCACTTGTTGGAGAGAATGTTTTAATGGAAAATAAAATTACAATCTAATTAAACTCCATATATGCCATTCTCACAAAGAACTCCTATTAATAAATTATGTATACTACAATATTATCTTTCTGAATGCTTATAAGTTCATTTATTTAGGATATGCAGTGGCATGTTGAACATGGATATATCTAATAAAATGTTTACAAGCCTAAAAAAGTAAAGTCTTAAGCACCTATCATACATATTGATAAGTGTAACCCTATGCCTACAAACCATATTTTCATGGTTAAGTAATGTCCCCAAAACCTCTCTTAGCTATAAATTTGTATACATTTTACCAACAACTCTCACTATAATTTACAATTCCCTCGATGTGGAGACATGGAGTTCATTTGGCCACAATAAGAAAACTGGTCTGCTCCCTATTATAAATATAAATTATTTAGAATTTAAGAGAAATATAAACAATCTCAAGCCCATCATTAAAATACAAACAAAATTTTAATTTATTTTCTTCTTAAAAAATAAGTACCCAAAAAATATTTGCATAATTAAAAAAAGAATTGCATAGTGACATTGAGTTCAAGGAAGCTAGAAATATGTCTTAGGTTTGCAATGAGTGAAATTATTTCATTTAAGTAATATGTTTATGGACATCATAAGTGTTAGTATGTGATGGATGAGGATTATTCTGAAATGGAATTCTTGATTTGTTTTGGGAGTGAGTCACTTCATTTTAGCTTCTTGGCATAATGTCATGGGTGTTTATATTATATCCATAACTATCTATGACACCATTATTAGTATCATGCTTATTCTTAGGTCTCATCAAAATTTTATTTTCCTTGCTTATTTTGATAATTAGATAATTAGCTTAGGAGATGGTCATGTAATTTAAATTTTTCTAAGGCTTCATCCAAGGATTATAGAGTGAAGGACATAACACTATATTATGATCTAGTATATAGTAAGGTAGTGAAGAGTTAGAAGAGGTTATCTTACGTCATATTTGGCTCAACATTTTTACCTAAGAATTCCCAATGTTTGATTAAATATTGGGTATAGTCTCATGTTTTCATTGTTTACAACTGATTAAATTAACCAAATTATTATTTTTAAGTCATTGGATTCAGAAACTATTTAACCAATGTATTAACTATGATTTATAGGTTAGTATTACAGATAGACCTAAGATTATTGTATCATTTGAAAACAACACTGATACTAGTTTTGATTAGTATCTTGGCATAATTAAAGGTTTTAGGTTTAGTAAATCCTTATATATATTATCAAAGGTACGCAACTACATAATGCGATCAGTTGACTCATTATAGGAGATCATAAGAATATTTACTAATGTAAATGTCAAAAATTTGAGGGACTAAGAGTTATTTTTTATTGTTCTTTATGACATTACTAAGAAACAAAGTTTGTGGAATGATTTTAACAAGAGAATCTATGAGGTGGTGCAAGGGATTTTTATTTGTCATTCCACACTAAACCCATTGAGGTTTAGATTTATTTGTCCTAATTTGTTTGTGAAATTCAAGCATTTAAGATTTATGATAAACTTTCATGGTATAAATTTAGTTCTTGTAAGATTACTTCACTGAGATAGAGTGTACTATTGGAAGTAGAGGCTTGAGTGGCCTATTGAGATCCAATAGATGTGGCATTAATTTTAATTTTGATGTGATCACTCTGGGTAGGATCACTTAAGGATATATCCACCATTTAAGTTATTAGAGTAGGCATGGTGGATGAATAAGGAAAAAAGGAAGTTAAAAATTAACTTGCCTTGAGTCCTATGGAAAATCAATTAGTGAGTGAATGAGGATATTCCACAGAAGGTTCCATCATGATGTGATATATAAATACAATGTCATTTCCTCTATGCTTAGGTTACTATTGGATAAATATTATCTTTTTGGATATATACTCTAGGTCACACTCCTCTTCATCCTCGCATTCAAGGTGTTTGAGTAGATAGGATTTCCAAGGGTTCCTAAGAATTTGATATGGATCATAGCATTTGAATATAGTAGAATCCATTTTAAGCTAGTGAATAGTGTGATCTTGATAAATATAAAAATTGCAAGGCATCATTTTTGAGTTCTTATGGGTATTGGTTTAATCTATAGCAATAAGATTATTGGCATAAAATCTTTGATAATTCTAGTTGGTTTTTTCTTAAGATTGATTTAAAATATATTGCATCTTGAGTTTTAGTTGATTAAAAATGACACTAGAAATAAATTATATCTAGTCATATAAAATATATGGGTTAGATACAAAACTATATTGGGCTAGTTGATAATATGGTGGAAGCAAAGAACTATATTAGGTTGGTTGATAGAATTAGGTAAATATATAATATTGTATTAGGTTTACCGATACAATCATGGAAATAAATAGGTTTATTGGTTTGGTAGATATAGTTGGAATAATAATCTTCATCAGGATGTATGATGATGGAAAAGATAAAAATAAGTAAAAATAAAAAATGTGAAAAATGATCCAGCCAATGATGGGATAAATTCATTTCACATTGAGTAGAATGTATGTGCAAGCTAGGATGACCAATGTAATGATCCTATTTATTTCTATATACTAGGATACAAATAAAATATCATAACATAGAGTCTGTGTATACTTTTATGTTATAGTGACAATGCTTGAAGTGGATGTAGATATAGTATAGGGTAATCCATACTAAATATCAAGGGCATATGTTTCCAAAGCCTATGACTAAAATATGGGGTATGGTTCTATCTAGTTTTCAAGATAGATCGATGATGTAGTAATGGTAACAAAGGTGTATCACTAATATAATAAGGAAACCATATGGAAGTAACTAAAAAATAAAAGTAACGTGGATCTAAGATATTTGTAAGTAATAAAATAAAAAGAGATAAATGGTGAAATGGTCAGCCCTAATTTGTGTGTGTAGCCTAAGGTGGTAATGGAAAACCTAGAAGCCTTATAACCATTCCAACATATTCCATATAAGGAAAGACTATGAAATGACAATAAGATGCATGCTACTATAACAATAATCATATTAGATCTATCTACTTATTAAATACATGAAATAAAATTAGGATAAATACATTTTACTTTGGATTGACTCATAAACACATAAATACACCCCTTGGCTCTAGTGGCACTTTGTAATATATATTGTATGATGAAGACCTTAAATGGAAAGATGAAGACCTATGTTTAGCTTGGGACTCTAAAGGCCAAGTGTACCTCCTCAATTCTAGTTTCCTAAAGAGTTTCAAATATTTTGACAAGAATTAAATAATAATAATAATAATTTAATTGATAAATGTTCATTTTAATATTTAAAGGAATAAATGTGAGTACAATAATATAATATGAGAGTTCTATATGTTGAGAATTATAAATGTGACCTGTGTGTGTGTGTGTGTGTGTGTGTGTGTGTGTGTGTGTGTGTGTGTGTGTGTGTGTGTGTGTGTGTGTGTGTGTGTGTGTGTGTGTGTGTGTGTGTGTGTGTGTGTGTGTGTAAACTAGTAAATAACTATGAACTCTAAATTTGTATTATCAATCAATATGATATGGTTGGGAAGATAGAGAATATATTTAAAATTATATCATTAAGGCTAATATAATATAGGGAAAGACATGCATTAAATATACTATATCAGCCAAGCTGATACAATAGGAATATAGTGTGGCTAGAAAAAATTGTTATAAATTATATGGAGTGGGAATAAAAAAAGAGAATTATGGGATGTAACACTAATAATAATGAAGGCATGACATGGTAGTGTGAAATAATATCTTGAAAAGTAAAATGAGTCAATCATACCCTATTCTTGATGCACTTGTTAGGATGTGCACTCAGGGAGTTGGCTATGATTGAGGATTTTTTAGATAGGATCAAATGCATAAATAAATTTCCTATGTGTAGTTATGAAATCAAACATGAGATACAAAAAGTAATTACTGAACAATCAAATAATTGTAATAGTAGCATTAACACCATCAACCATAAAATCTATACGAAGGTATATTATATAGGATAAAGATAAACATATCCTCCCATCCTCATGAATGTGGGATCATCTTTCATAATTACCTAAAAGACACCTAAGTAAGCTAACAAAATATATACAAGGAAAAAAATTTAAATGAAATAAAAACTTACACTAACACCCCCTTTAAGTGTAGTTTAGGTGGGTAGTGGAGCTGGGTCCCAACACAACCGCATGATGAGGTGC